>MU686026.1:72236-85731 GCA_026770625.1 Nicotiana glauca | reverse complement strand
TTATGTCTGAATATTGACTTCTTGTTTCATTGTGGACTTTAAGCTGTTTGGTTGTTACTCTGGATTACTGCTAATTGTATTTCCCCATAGCATGTTTCCCCCTCCCATGTTGTTAATTACTTGGTATTCAATTTCCGCTGTATATTTATAACTACACAGGTTTACGTGGTATCCAGTCTTGCCTCATCACTACTTCGCCGGGGTTAGTCTAGACACTTACCAGCACATGGGGTCGGTTGTGCTGATACTACACTTCTGTGCATTTTTGCATAGGTCCAGGTTTTGAGCAGCAGCAGTAGCAGCAGTAGGTTGGGAGCAGGATTTTATTATAACTAGACCGAGGTAGCCTTGCAGGCGTCCGCCGGGTCTCTTCTTATATTTTTTATTTATACTGTTGCCTCATTGTTTTCGAGACAGACAGCTGTTATATTTCTTTCAGACCTTTATATGTAGTTTATTCTTAGTGGTTCATGAGTATGTGACACCAAATCTTGGGTAGAGAATATTGTTGAGCATTTCGTATTTATTTCAGACTTATAAAATTAGACTTCCGCAGTTATTGTTGTTATTATTAATGATGCTATAAATTGACAACAAAATGGTTTTACTAATGGAAACGGTAAGTAAGTTGGCTTGCCTAGCTACCACAAGTAGGCGCCATCACGATCCCGACGGTGGAAAATCCGGGTCGTGACACAAGGGCTTCTGAGAAACAGACCAACGAGGGTTGTTACAAATGTGGCAAGATTGATCACATGATCAAGAACTGTCCTTAGTGGGAAATTGAATGGAAGAAGGAAAGGGCTGAACGAAGGAATAGGAAGAAGGAACAGGTTCAACCCAAAAGGAACAAAGGATCAACAAAGGCTATGGTTGTTGCTTGGGGAGAAACATTCGATAAGGATTCAGAAGATGAAGCTGGAGATGAACAAGCACTTATGGCCATCGGAGAATTAGATGATGAATGAGAGGTAAGTGTCCTTCATCTCAATGACAAGATTAAATTTCTATCTAAAGAAAGGTTGTCTGAACTATTGCCGGACATTATCGATGAGTCTGAAATAATTAACAATGAGAAGGAAGAGCTGTCTAGGGAGTGTGTGATCTTAAAAGCCAAGTGCAAAAATCTAGAATCTAGGGCTAATGAGAGTGATAGTAAAAATGCTGAGTTGAAGAACCAGGTTCTTGAACTGACAAGTGAGGCTTGCTCAGTTGTTAATCACATCCACCTATGAGCGTTAGGTCATGAGTTCGAGTCACCGTGGAGGGGAAGTGTGGAAATATTATAGATTCTTCTAATTTGTGAGGGGTTTTAAAAAAAAGGGTTCTTGAACTTGACACTAGTGTCCTAGAACTTAGGTCTGAAAATTTAAAACTAAAATTAGGAACATGTAAGAAGAAAGCTGATCACACACTTCTTACCTTAGAAGAAAACCTAGGAACAATGAAGGATGATTTGTATAGGAAAGATGAGCAGATAAGAGTCTTAAAAGAAGACCTAGGGAAGATAAAACATGAACTAGACAGAACTTGCAAATGTAATAAGGCTTCTGATGCACTATCCTGGCTACAAGAACATCACAGTAGCAACAAGAGAGGACTTGGCTATGGAGTACAAGCACCTAAGTGGGAACCCAAAAGCTAGTACCTTACTCTTCTTGAAAACAAAATCTGCACATATTATGGCAAGACTGGTCATTACAAAAATGAATGTAAGGCAAAAGAAAAGGTTAGTTAAAAGAACAAAGCTTTTGTTCAAGAGAAAAATAGGCTGCCTGGGTAGGCAAAAAGGAATTTTATTTACCCCTTTGCCTATAGAAAGGGACCCAAACTAGTTTGGGTTCCTAAGACTAACCCCTCATTTCTTTTTGCAGGTCCAAGTGAAGGGAAGCAACCAAATATGGTACATGGATAATGGCTGCTCAAAACATATAACTGGAAGCAAGAACCATTTTCTTTCACTTGAGGACTTAAAAGGAGGTAATATCTCCTTTGGAAATGGGAAGAAATGTGAGATTATTGGGGTTGGAAAGGTAGGTAAGAAAGACTCACACTCCATTGAGAATATCTACTTGATAGATGGCTTGAAATATAGCCTAATCAGTGTATCACAACTGTGTGAAAGAGGTAACCTTGTAGCATTTACCTCTACCAAATGCTTTGTGATTAATCTTACGATTGACAAGATTGTTTTGCAGGGAATAAGAGTTAACAATATTTACATTATAGATTTGTCCACTCTCTCAGAAAATGAACTCACTTGCTTGAGTGTGTTGGACAATGATCCCCTCCCGTGGCACAAAAGACTTGGTCATGCAAGTCTGAATCAACTCAACAAATTAGTCTCCAAGGACTTGGTGATAGGGTTACCTAACATCAAGTTAAAGGAAGATAAAGTTTGTGACGCCTGTGCAAGGGGGACACACATAAGATCATCCTTTAAAATGGCAAGCACGACCAAGACGTTGAAACTGGTTCATATGGATCTCTGTGGTGAAATGAGAACATTGAATAGAGCTGGTAAGAAATATGTGATGGTAATTGTTGATGATTATTCTAGGTTTACCTGGGTACTATTCTGAATATCTAAGGATGAAGCATTTGAGATGTTTACTGCCTTTATTAGAAAAACTCAGAAACAACTAGGTAATCAACTTGCATCCATCAGGTCCAATCATGGAACTAAATTTGAAAAGGCTAAGTTTGCTAAATTTTGTGATGAACATGGTATAGATCATAACTTCTCTGCACCTAGGACTCCTCGACAAAATGGAATAGTTGAAAGAAAGAACAGGACTCTTGATGATATGGCTAGGACTGTGCTTCTTTCTAGTAAACTGCCCCATAGCTTATGGGCAAAAGCTGTAAATACTACATGTTATATCATAAATAAATGCATGACTAGACCTCTTGTAGAGAAGACTCCCTATGAGTTATTTAAATGGAGAAAGCCAAATACATCCCATCTTAGGGCATTTGTATGCAAGTGCTTTGTGCACAATAATTTAAAAGACTCCCTAGGTAAGTTTGATCCCAGAAGTGATGAGGGAGTATTCTTGGGATATTCTTCACATAGCAAAGCTTATAAAGTGTTCAATAAAAGAACTTTATGTGTAGAAGAAAGTATACATGTAGTTTTTGATGAACCTAACTTTCTTTCTCAGAGATAGGAACATGGAGATGAAGCTATTAGGATGGTAAAAGATTTGAGTAAAGTCTCAGATCAAGCTAAAGTGGCACCAAAAGAAGGAACAGATGATGGAACAAGTTCTTCCATGCAGGTCAACCTAACAGGGGGAATTGATCAAGAGGAACTGAAACCAATCCCCTAAAGGAACTTGTTCATGATCATATTTCTCAACAATAGAACATGAGAGAAACATCAAGCAAAAATCAGTTGGTTGTGAAACCTCACAATTATCATAGTTCTCACCCCGTTGAGAACGTAATTACTGATCCAACCTCTAGAGTCAAAACTAGATCACAATTAAAGAATCGATGTGCTTTTGATACTTTCTTATCTCTTATTGAACCTAAAAATGTTGTTGAGGCTTTGCAGGATGCAGATTGGGTAAATGCAATGCAAGATGAACTTAATCAGTTCGAGAGAAGTCAAGTTTGGCATCTAGTTCTAAGACCCAAAGACAGATCATTGATTGGCACAAAATGGGTCTTCAGAAACAAGCTTGATGAAGATGGAACAATTACAAGAAACAAGGCAAGACTGGTGGTCCAAGGTTATAGCCAAGAAGAGGGTATAAATTATGATGACACTTTTGCTCCAGTTGCAAGACTGGAGGCAATAAGACTTCTCATAGCTTTTGTAGCACAGATGGAATTCACTCTTTATCAGATGGATGTCAAAAGTGCCTTCCTGAATGGCTACCTAAAAGAAAAAGTGTTTGTTAAACAACCTCCAGAGTTTGAGAGCAAGGAATGTTCTGACCATGTGTACAAGTTAGACAAGGCTCCTTATGGACTCAAGCAAGCTCCTAGAGCATGGTATGAACGATTTTCCAAATTCCTACTTAAGCATGGCTACAAAAGAGGTAAAACTGATAGTACTCTATTCTTGAGGGAAAAGTTAAGGATCTTCTTATGGTACAAATATATGTTGATGACATAATTTTGGGGCAACCACTGACAAACTAAGTAAGGATTTTGCCAAATTAATGGGGAGTGAGTTCGAAATGAGTATGATGGGTGAGCTTAACTTTTTCTTAGGCTTACAGATCAAACAAAGACCAAATGGAACCATGATCCATCAGTAGAAATATGCAGAAGAGTTGATCAAAAAGTTTTAAATGGATGAATCAAAGAAAATAGACACTCCCAGTGCAACTGCCACTAAATTAGACATAGATGAACTGGGTTCATTTGTTAATAAAAAGTTGTACAGGGGTATGATTGGTTCACTTTTGTATCTTATTGCCAGCAGACCTGACATAGTTTTCAGTATAGGGCTTTGTGCTCATTTTCAGGCCAATCCAAAGGAATCTCACTTGACTGCTGTCAAGAGGATACTGAGATATTTTAAAGGCACTATTGATTTGTGTCTTTGGTACCCTAAACGGTAGCAATTTTAATCTAGTAAGGTATTCTGATGCTGATTATGCAAGTTTCCTTGTGGATAGGAAGAGCCCTCAGGTATGGCTCATTTTCTTGGTTCATGTCTTGTATCATGGGCCACTAAAAAATAAAATTCAATGGCCTTATCCACTATTGAGGCTGAATATGTTGCTGCTGCCTCTTATTGTGCTCAATTACTGTGGATCAAACAACAGCTGATAGATTTTTGCATTGAAGTTGGCTGTATTCTTTCTGTGATAACACTAGTGCTATAAGTATGACAAATAACCCTGTTCACCGTAAGAGGACTAAGCACATAGATGTAGAATCCACTTCTTACGAGATAACTATGAGAAAGGATTGATTTCCATAGAATTCTGTGCTACTGACAAGCAAATTGCTGATATCTTCACTAAAGCACTAAGTAGAGAAAACTTTGAGAGGAAAAAGTTGGAATTAGGATGATTAAGATCACCTAATAAGACCAGCTTAGAATGCACAATGAAAAAAAATTGAAAAACAAAAGGAAAATAAAATAATATTTTTTTGGCTAGGAAATCTGAACCTGTGTAAATATCTAGATTAATTTCTACTCATCTTCACACTATAATTAGTATACTCTTGTGAAATGTGTTAGTATGACTCACTGATCTCTTACAAAATATTCTATATTATGGTAAATTAAGGCATGGTCAAGAGAATTCTAAATGAAGAACCTAGTTCATTAGTATTGGTTCATCTGAATGCTAAGGTATGTTTTCTATATTATGCACAATTAGAAATGTAAATATTTAACTCATGAGCAAAAGTCCTACAATGGTTCTAATCCTTAGAAAATTCTATCCGTTTGCTTTTGAACCAATTCCGTCCGCCTTAGAACTCTAAACCACAAAATTTGCCTAAAATCTAGGGAAGCTAAACCACTCATTCAAACCTGAAATTTCAGGTTGATTAGACCTCTAATTGACCATTGCCAAAGCTGCCGTTATCCATTAAATATGTATTTGTCTTTAAATACCATCATTATCTCCTGCCATCTTCATAATCCCAAACCGTCAAAAATCCCTCTTTTCACTTGCTTTCTTCTCCAAAATTCTAATTCATCTATTTTCTCTAGAAATCAGCGATAATGACAAACCCATAAAACAACCCTGGAACTCGTCCACAACCCACTCTCTCTGATTCATCTACCTCACCTCCACCTAGCACAATTCCCAAACCCAAGCTGAGAAGGGTAAAAATGCTATCTCAAAAAATAGTAGCTTTTAGGGCTCTTACAATGAAGTTGAATGCAAAACTAAAGGCAAGCAAAGTCCAAGACTTTGAGTCTAACTCTGATTCCGAGTCATACAAGTCTGCTAGTGAGGGGTAAGGAACTGGGTCTTTTGGCTCAGACAAGGCTCAAGAATCTCATTCTAAGGTAATTTATTCTTTGTTTGAGAATTTAAAAACTAGGTTTGTTCTGATTGGGCCAATCAGGGACGTAGAATTACCTGAAGTAGGTAGGAGTGGTGGTAAAAAGAAATTTGAAAAAGAAAAAGAGAGAGAGAGGGTGCATATGCTGAAGAGAGGGGAAATGGGAAAAGAGTGGTTGATCATTCACCCACTGCTGGCTTGTCTGTGCCTGCTATCTATGGGGTTGAACAAGAAAATATACAAGAGAGTTGCAAGAAGTCATCGGGAAGTGGTTCTGGTGAATCTGCTGAAGGGTTGGTTAACTTAAGTTCACAGAGAGATGAACATGGTTCATCAGTTGAAGAGACCCTAGCAGACCTCTTGAAAAAGGTTGGGGCGAGTTATGATCCAAAGAAAAGTAGAACTACCATACCAAAAGCCCCCAGTGCTCCTAAACCCTCTAAGAAAAGAAAGTCTTCATCCCCAACACCTACTAACACTTCATTGACAAAGGGAAGAGCCATAAGAAGCAGGGTGAAATAGAGTGAGGCTGATCTCGAAAAGGCCTTAGCTGAAAGTAAGAAGAAAAGAATGGATAAAGGAAAAGGGAAGGTTGTAGAGTCCTTAGAGGCTGTTGAAGTAGAGGAGATGGAACAGGTCTCTCAAGAAAAAGTTACAACAGTGGAGGTTCAGACCACCAAGCCCAAAAAGCCAAAGACTTCTTCCAAGAAGTCATCTTCTGTGTCTGCAGCTACTGAACCTTCATTCACCAAGAGGACAAGGTATGCAGTGAAAAATAAATAAGTAAGAATTTCTGAAGATGAGGAATGGAGTGGAGAAGAAGAAGATGATGAGTCTGATGGTGAACAAGACAAGCTTTCCATATTTGGCAAAAGAAAATTTTTGAAGGGTAGATTGCTGAAAGACTTGGTGGAACCAGGAATAATGAGACTGGTGGATGCCTTGGCTGCTCAAGGGTGGAAGTACTTGGTCTTTCAGATGGATGGAGGGCTAGCCAGGAATGAGATCATTGAGTTCATGGTAAATGCAGAGGTCAAGGATGGCAAAGTTAGGAGCCTAGTGAAAGGAGTTCAAATGTCCTTTGATGCAGAAAAACTAGGAGAGATCCTTTACATACCCTCTGAAGGGTTTGATTACTATACAAGGAAAAGGTGGCCTTGTCTGGAATCCCTTCCTACTGAACTTGAAATAACTAGGAGGTTCTGTGATGCTGAAGATATAAATGAGGCTAGGGTTGTTCAGAAGAGTGAAAGGAGGCCACAACACAAAGTCATCGTTGAGTTTGTCAACAAGTGCCTACTGCCCAGGCAGGATAGAATGCATATTGCAAAATATATGGACTTAGTTCTAATGGAGTGCCTGGAAAGAGGAATGCAAATTAATTGGCCTGCACTCATCATCAAGCTACTGGACAGGGTCATCAATGGCTCCAAGGCTCATGCTACCCTATGGCTTTATTCTTACTATGGTTCTGGTTAGGTGCAATGTGCCTCTGAAGAAATGGGAAATGGCCTCTAACAAGGACCACTTTGGCATTAATACTCTGATTTCTTGTGACTATTTAGTCAATGTCATCCCAAATGAACTTGGTTCATCCAAGAAGACAACTATCAACAGTAAAGTCAGGGCTCTAGTTCAGGAATGTAAAGCCAAGGATGTTGAGATAGCTAGGCTCAAAGCTTGTGTGGAAGAGGTGGAATCTGAGAGGGATTGCCTCAGAACTGAGCTTACCAAGCAAAAGGAGAAGAATGATGGAATTCTTCACAATATGCTGAATCTTCTCCAAGCCCAAAACCATACTTCTAGCACCCCAAGCCTTAGGAATCCTAGATTTTGTCTCCTGAACTTGTCTAGTACCTTCAGTAACCCGGATTAGGTTTTTTTTTTATATTTTTAGCTCATGTTTTAAATGTTCTTTCTTTCTGGTTGTGGATTGTGGTAGCAACATATCCTCTATCAATGATATCTACTATTTTTGCTATTGTTCAATGTTACTCTTTCCTTGATAGTTTAAATATGTTTGCTTGATTACTGACGATTAAACCATGAATGCACTTGTAGTAGCCCCAGTGGCCATGAGTACTTATTAAAATCTGGGACTCACACTTTGTATGCAACTTTTCGATGATGCCAAAAAGGGGAAGAGATATTGTGCTTTATAGATTCTGAATAAGTGATATTTATAGCCTAAGTAACCTGGTCCTTGATGATAAGTGAATTTTCTAAACTTTGTATTGATGGTTAAGTTGAGTTCTTACAGGATCCAAGTAAGTAAAAAGCAAAGAGTTTGTCATCATAAAAAAGAGGAAATTTGTTGGCCCAAGAACAGGTGAAGTTTTGAAGATTGAAAAAAGAACTCAGACATGGACCAGGTCCATCTTGTGAAGCACAGTCATGATCAACCTGTACATGTGAGATGCACGTGAAGGAGATAAATCTAACTGATCAAGAAGTAATATCTCTTGATTTGATCGAAAAGTTTGCATATTGGATTAGGAGAGAAAGACTCCATATATGAAAAGAACACAATTTAGAAAGAAGATAGTGTTAGAGTTTGAGATCACCATGAACTCTTCTACGATAGAAGAGTAGCAACTGAATCCCAATCAAACTCTGATTACTAACCTATTAAATGTCAGTGCTGTTCTCTTTTGCAGGTAATGCATAAAAGCAGAAGTTAAACTTAAATTGAGAGCAAAAGAGCAAGGTGATTTTGCAAGCAATTTATGTGTGATTCGAGTGTGAAATTCTAAATATACTTGAACGAGATAGAAGAACCAGTTCCAAGTGTCTATATTTTATTCTAGTTCAATTATAGTAGATGATTTTAAATTGTACATTTCAGCTTTCATAGAAGCTATTGTATTAGGTACTTAGAGTGTTCAAGTTAAAGTTAACTTGAAGTTGTCGCAAAAGTTGAGGTTGTGTGCCACGATGGGATTAGAGTTAATCCTTAGGCTTACAAAGAGTTTTGTAAATGCTTTTTTGGCTCAGTGATTTTAGTGAAAGTTTGGGAAAATCCTACTGAGTAGTAGGTCGTGGTTTTTTCACCTTTTGAGCCAGGTGTTTTTCACGCAAAAATCTCTGTGTTCTTTATTTTCTGTATTTATTATTCCATAACCAATAGTAGTTGGAACACTTAGAAGAATTGGGTTCTTCTACAGTTCAGATAAGAAAAAATTGGGTACCACACAAATCACCCCCCTCTTGTGTGGTATTGACGCTTAAAACATCAGACATGATAGAGGTTTCCGGTCAATGGATAGATTCACTACTGATAGGTTAACTGATCGCGGCCCAAATAGCAGATCATTACTGGACAAGGAGATATCGGGTTCCCGAGATTCCTCCTACCCTAGGCTGTCTGAATACAACTTTAATGTCAGCGTAATGGAACTAATATCGGCTTTGAGGAACATAAGGAAGCATGATTCTCGAAGATAATGAGATATGATCCTAGTCAGAGGGATCCTAATTTGTGGTGCGAATACCATGGGACCAACGGTCACTGGAATGGGGACTGCCAACATTTGCGCGAGGAGGTTACAACATTGCTGAAAAATGGCCATCTCAAAGAATTCTTAAGCGGCGGGGCCAAGAATAACTACAATCGTAATCGTGATAACGCGAAACCTTCAAAAGCAGGAGAAGATCCTTCTCGTCTGACAATCAATATGATTTTCGAGGGGAACGATATTAATGGCGTGACATTTTCGATGGCAAAAGAGACAAAGGTGTTGGTCACCCACAGTAAGAGGCCTTGGGAAGTTGTTAAGGACGACATTACTTTTACGGAGGAAGACGTAGATGGATTACTGCTACCATACAATGATGCCTTAGTAATATCTCTTAAAGTATTAGATTTTAAAACTAAACGTGTTGGTAGATGCAGGAAGTTCTGCAAATATTATCCAATAGAGATTGCTGGAGCAAGACAAGTTAACCGGTAGTATCATTCCAACCACAAAACTCCTTGTCGACTTCAATTTGGCAAGTGTGAAAACCCAAGGAGAGATCCTACTTCCCACGAATGCCAATGGGGTAATGAAGATGACCATTTTTTTCACTACACAAGTTTGCCCTCCATGAACTGTCATGATTGCACTAGTCTCTACGACTAGGTAAGCCTAACAATTGTGGAAAAAGAAAAAAATACGGAAAAATAAATGAAAACTGAAGATAAACAAATATAGAAGCGTTTAAAATGCCGCTTGGCATATACTAAATATAGAAGCGTTTAAAATGCCGCTTGGCATATACTAATACACGATCTAAAAAACTGATCAACTTCCCAAAACCCTAAATCTCATAAAGTTACAAGCTAAGGATAATACATAGTGCGCTAACTCTAGAATGTCTATAACAAAGCAAATACAGAAGGGCTGTAACTATAAGGGAGAATGGAGAGGGACTCCTCAGTCTGCGGACGCGGCAGATATACCTCGAAGTCTCTAAAGGATCGCCCCACCTCAAGGTTGGTAGGGCTGAGCCGAAAAACCTGGATTTGCACATGAAACTCATGCGCAGAAAGGGAATGAGTACACCACAACGGTACTCAGTAAGTGCCAAGCCTAACCTCAATCGAGTAGTGACGAAAAAGGTCAGGGCCCTACTGATTATAGCTGAAAAATAAGGTAAAATAGTATAGAATACGACAATATAATTAAATGCTAACAATACGAAGTAACACAAGATAATAACAATAACAACAACTATAACAGAGACAAAATAATCACATAAGGAATACAACTTAACATAGAGATGACAACCGGGGATCTCCCAGGATACAGTCCTATAGTCCCAAATAGAAATACTCGGGGATCTCTCAGTCTCCCGAGGATCTCTTAGTGTCCTCAATATGTGTGCGGGGATCTCTTGGTATCTCGAGGATATCTTAGTATCCTTAATATATGTGATGGGGATCTCTTAGTATCATCAATATATATGCTGGGGATCTCTTGGTATCCCGCACTACAGTCCAAATCAATATATGTGCATGGGGATCTACCGGAATACAAATCCGTAGTCCCAATTACACAGTAGCAACACGAAGAATATTTAATTAAATCCAAATTTCATACCAAGGTAAATGGGTATTTTTAACTTAGCATGCTGCACAGAGTTCAAATAAAGTAGTTTGAGCAAGTAAAGCAATTAGGTCAATTAAACATGCTTCCCTAAGATAACAGAAGGCTTAAGTTGCGAGTTGTATAAACAGGAAAGGAAATACAGTTATAGTTATTTAATGAAAATAGATTTTCAACAATTAGCACAAGTACACACTCGTCACCTCACATACAAGGAATTTCAAATATCAACAATACCAAATCCTAAGGGGGAGTTCCCCCACACAAGGTTAGGCAAGCCACTTGCCTCGAACCGACTCAAATATCAACCCGAAACCACGCTCTTGCCATGAGTATTCAACTCCAAATGACCCAAATATATTCAAATCAATTGCATAATGTAAATATAACTTCAGCTAACTGATTCCACTAATTAATTCTAAGCTAATACGCAAAATTAGGAAAAAAACCAAAATGCCCCCAGGGGACCATGTCTCGGAATCAGGTAAAATTTATAGATTATGAACCTTGATTCACTCACGAGTCTAACCATACCAAAATTATCCAAATCCGATGTCAAATCCCTAATCAAAAATAAAAAATTAGGTCTAAGAACTTATTCAAATTTATTTCCACAATTTCTCACCCCAAATATGAAATTAGATGATGAATTCCTGTTTAAATTAATAGTTTATAAGAAAAAAGGAGTTAAGAATCATTATCTAATTAATATCTTTGAAAATCACTCAAAATCTCGCTCAAATCCGAGCTCCTAAGCTCTAGTTTTGATAAAAATGGCTAAACCCTCAACTTTGAAATTTTATAATCTGCCTAGGTAAATCCTTCTTTGTGAACATGGAAGGACCCTCGCGTTCACGAAGAACAACTTTGCTTGGCCCAATTTTCCTTCATCGCGAATGCGATGTTCCTGTCGCGAACTCGATGACCATCTTTCCCCTTCTATGCGAAAGCGGGACCTTCTTCACGAACGAGTAGGTATAAGACTTCACATCTTTGCGAATGTGGTGCCACCTTCGAGAACGCGAAGCATTAAACCTCCACCAGCCCCAAACTACAACAAAAAAGGGCTTTAGCGGCAATAACAATAGCCGCTATATATTTTACCAGTCATTGGTGTTTTCCAGCTGAATCCGGGGTCGGCAAAGCCTTCAACGGCCTTTCTCACAAAAGCTGGTAAAAGGTATGATTTATTGCCGCTAAAAATTATTATGTTTAACGGCAATTATTTGCGATAATTATAATGGCTACTAAATTCAATCCAAAGCGGCAAATTATATTCCTTTAGTATCCATTTTTATAGCCACTAAAGTTAAAATAATTGCCACTAAAAGTTTACAACTTTAACGGTAATTATTTTGTGGCAATTAAAATGGCTGTAGTATCCCTTCTGAAAACATCTTAGTTCGCCCATTTAGCATCTGCTTTAATGGCTAATACGTCTAATTAAATTGCCACTAAAAGTCAATAACTTTAATGACAATAGTTTTCCAGCAATTATAACATCTAAAATATCCCTTGTGAAGACATCTTAATTTGCCCTTTTATCGTCCATTTTTATAGCTGGTATATCCAGCTAAATTAGCACTAAAAGTCACAAGTGATAATAGCAATAGTTTAGCCACTATTAATAATAGTTACTACATTCGTCCAGAATATTATCCAAATAATAAAATATATTAATATTAATTAAAAAATAATATATCTCATTAAATCTTAATAAACAAAAGAAAGTACTAATCAAAAATATTAATATCACATTAATGTACAAAAAGCTTATATTGTTTGAACTAAATAGTTAATGTCATTATACAAGTAATCCAGACGAATGATGATCTTCAAATGATTTCCGCAACTTTTCACCATTTTGAAATCTTCCACTCACTAAATTATCAAACATCAAACTCTATGACATGAAATTATAAAAGAATATTATCAAAAGATAAAATATAATGTGAAAAAACATCTCGAAGATTCCGTCATTATCAGATTTTTTGTCAGCTAACTCCCTCACCTAACATCTATAAGCAGAAATAACTAGATAGATTAATAGGCAAACAAACTGGATGTACAAACAATTAAAGAGAGTTTCTTTCTCTGTTATGATAGAGAAGAAACAAAAAAAAAATCAAAAGCAGAGTATTAACTTGGAGAAGTAAAAAGAAGTTGCACGCGAAGTTCAATAGCAAATATTATAGTCGCCAAGTTCTTTTCCTTAAACATGAATACTAGATTATGCTTACATTGTACCGACCCGACCGATTGTTTTGAATTCTAGCTCTCCGTTCAGCAGTCGGAGGCCATGAACAGCTTCATTTCGGGTATTATGACTTGTTTGCGTGGTCGGAATTTAAATTTAGAAAGATCGGAGTTAAATTTAAATGAAAATTCTCATTTGAGAAGCTTAAAGTTGAAAGAATGAACTA
>MU686026.1:42387-70343 GCA_026770625.1 Nicotiana glauca | reverse complement strand
AAATTCTAATTTGGCTATCTGAGCATGTATTTTATGTGTACTCGCGTCGCATGAATAATTCGCGAGCGGGGTAATAAATCACATTAAATTAATAAATGAATTTCTAAAGAGACTTAAGCTTCGCTTTCTCAAATTATTAAAGAAAATTGGCCCTTCTTGGATAATTGCTCCATGTTGAATTCTTGACTGATTGTCTGTCTGTGTGTATTTATTTTGGACCGGGTCGAACGCCTTGGCAGATTAATACATGCATCTATAGGCGCACCGTCGACCCTCGACAAGTGCACTTTTATTTCTATTGGAGCGGGCCGTCGACCTTGGCATGATTTGCGCATGTTTGTATTGCTACCTGGACTCATTTGAGTTGTTTTATGCCTCACTATGGCTCGAGATCATATTGTTAATAATAACAAGAAATCTAAGGGAATTTCCTATAAAAGAATTATGTGTTTACCCATTTCCTCTATCTGGATAAAAATCATGTTAGAAAATAAATCCACTGTTTGATATGTATGTTGAGAATAAATAATCGTTAGACTATTATAGTGTGTCAAGTTGACCATCTCGTCTCTACCCCTTCGGGATTAGGTGGGACACTCACTGAGTACACATTGATTACGTACTCATACTACACTTCTGTATATTTTTGTTGCACAGGTACATGTTATTTTAGCGGCCTGCTGGGCGCAGCAGCACAGACGATTCGGGGACTAGGCGAGTTGCAGTATGCAAGGCGGCCCGCAGATTTTAAAGTCCCTTCTAGTAAAAATGTATTTCCTTTCTGTACATTGTATTACGGACGGATATTGCATTGTATTTTTATATTCTTATCAGTAGATGCTCATGCACTTGTGACACCGGGTTTCTGGGATGGTTTTAACGGATTTGTTCTAATTATTGTTATTTAAAATTTAATTCAAGTAGTGGACTTTTATTTATGTAAAATAGAAGGGAAAACCTTAGATTTTCAAAAGTATTAAAAGAGAAAGTAATTGATAATTTTGTTGGCTGGCCTGATAGAGGAGTCCGACGCCACCATGACCCTTAGTGGATTTTGGGTCGTGACATACATGCTATTAATGAATCTCCCTAATAGGTGATAGAAAATTATGTGCATTAGCTTCAACAAATAGCTATAATTGAAATCAAGAAATAGAGCAAGTTGAGTAGCTACAACTGGATTAATTCAATTACTATACAACAACCACTTCTACAAGTACATATTGTATCTCATAACTTCCAACCAAAGGTGACATGAAATCTATAGGATATTTACAATGGTTATTCTTAATCCTTACCTCATAGTTCATGCACTTAATTAGTTATTTCTTGATACAACAGATAACTTGAATAGAGATCTGTAGTTCATTTGAGACCTATCTAGCCTTTAACTTAGATCAAATCGTAAATTAAATTCTGTCTAAATCTGCTTTAAGTATCAATTAAAGTGAATATCTAGTTGATTAGCCTCTAAAAGTCCCTCAAACTTGACTTTAGAAGAAAAAAATTATTGCATCATCGCTCATCAGTAATACGTAATATATGAAGAATCATGATAGAGATCTACTATTATACTGAATTATAGCAGAGTCCCTTGTGTTGCAAATAAAAAATTTATCACGAACTAAATTGCATTAAATTACAATGCAAAGTATGACCTCGGCGCTGTGGAAACATTCAATAGGATCTTAGTGTTATTTATTAAGGTAGGATAGAACTCACACATATTGTAAACCTAGTCAACTGCTATAGGCTATACCAAATCAGTTTTCTTTGAGCAACAGATGAACGTTTGATGCAAATACAATATAAGACAAATGCAACAACAACTATTTTTCTATGAAAAATTTCTGATGTCAAGAACCTGCTAAAACATAGATATAAAATCTTGTTAATAGAGATGAAGTAAGACCGTCTGGGCATATAGAATCACCATAGGTTAGAATTACCACTAGACACCAAAAATCACAAGCACTAATCGGAGAGAGAGTATTAATATTCTCTCCAAAAACTTCACTAACTATGGTATATACTGAGAAAAAATTCCAAAAACTTCACTGACTATGGTATGTACTGAGGAAACATAAATTAAATGGCCATCTTTATGTCCCAACAGTCAACCACATGCACTCACCATTTAACTTCTCCAAGAGAATTCCTTGATGCACCGTGAGAAATACATAAGGACAGTAAGAAAGGTGGAGGGGATCCTCTTTCCAAGGTTGAAACACTTGTACAATAATAGGCTAAGCATATGTTTCATGAAGCAATAAACAGGAAAATGACACTGAGAAACAAATTGTATCAAAATATAAAAATGGATACATGACATACCATTTGCCATATAAGTACTTGATCGACTTTAGTCGTACTGGGAATGAGAGACACATATAGCCTGCACCAAGAAAGACAATCATCAAATTAGATGACCCAAGATGGATGCATGATCTCTGTTAGCTTTCACTGCTATGCTTTGTACCATAAGCATGTATAGAATCTAACAGAAGTGCACTTCAATGAAGGTACCCAGAAATTCGAGCTATCAGTGTTAAAGCGTACAATCAACGTTTGAGCTGAAGTGCCTATAGAAATATCTCCAAAGTATTTAATATTCATATAGTTCTTCAATGCTACAACACCTGGAGCATCCTCTAAGTCACAACGTAAGTTATACTTCCTAATAGACACCCTCAAAGCATCCCCCTCCTTCCACTCAATGCGATCATCAAGTCGTTCGTTTTGATCAAGCTTCTACTTTTTACGTCGGGTTTATGTTATCCAAGCTTAAGAGCGATGGTTAAGGTGGAGATGAAGGGGATAAGTTGAGTCTATCTCATAACTCAGAATAATTAGTTTTCCGAAAATCGATTCTTTTATTTTTGCGGTCGTAAGTAACAAGAGTATTGCAAACTACAATTCCTGTTGCTATTAAAAGCATGCATGTTACAGAATCGAAGAGCTAGGATAATGAACTTTTTCAAGTTATTAGAAATACCTCCAAGAAGACCAATTGAATTCTTTCCATTTGAGAAAATTCCTAGGCAATAAGCACCATAAACTTTGAAATGCTTTATAGCATACAAATTACAATAAAGAAGAGGGAAATTCATCAACACTAAATCGTAAAAAGAAAAAGAAGCCAATATATGTGTCGCCAAAAAGTGCCGGCAAGATAGTTAAGAAAGTACTAAAATAAAATAAAATGCCTAGGAGTAGTTTTCAAGAAAGAGAGTTAGTTTCTTTCCATTGTTGAATACCATGTCGACACGCGAAAAGTTATTTGAGAGTTATGATATGTTGCTGGAATATATAAGATATTAAATAATATTGGTAACCCAACAATAGGAAAAAACAAATTTAAACAAGAAAATCATAGACATCAAATTAATTTTGGAACTCTTCTTATAAATACTTTTCAGCACAAGTAAAGCAGATATCATTAAAACTAGGATCTGGCCCTTCGATCTGTTTTATAGAATGAAGCACTTTCATGACCTAAAAAGAAAAGTTGAAGAGGTTCATCCCAAAAAGGAAAAGACTTAGTTTATCTAAAGTTAATAGCCACAAGTAACATATTTGTACATTCACAACCAGTGGCTCCACTTTTCCTTCACTAAATGTAATGCAGCAAAAGAAATGAAAGATAACATTAAAGATATGTAGAAACTTACCAGAAACTCTGTAGATGTCGAAAATTACTACCTGCTAATATCATTGGAAGAAGATATTGTGTGGGGTATTACCAAATTCAGAACTTTAAAATAGGAAAAAAAAACTACAATAAGTGGTTAATCAATCTTAATTAGGACCTTTAATAGTAGAGAAATTAACAGCAAAAGAAGGGATAGATGCCATAATACAAAGCCTCCTTTTCTTTCTATAAAGTACATAGCCTCCAACTCATAAGAAGAATAAGCTAGGTGGTGGAGTTATTGGATCAAAAGATACCTGGATAACTTTTCCTCAACAACATGTTGTAGTTATCAAAGAGTTAGCTCTCAAACTATTGTTGACCAAGAGGTTTTAGTTTCAGACCCTTTTATGTACAGGAATATCCAACTATATGATGATCCATGTCACACTAGGACATGATCGTTTGCTTCACCAATCAGTGGTGTAAATAGAACTTTGAATCACAAGAAAAATTTAATAGACTGAGTTACATATATAAAATACATTATTCAAATGAATATATTTTTACATCTAATTTCTTCAGGACATTCTTCTCATCAATAACATGCTACTCGCCACTAGTTAATTTCTAAGCCAGAACGAATCAAACAAACTGACAAAAATATTGGAAAATATTTAGATAAACCATATCTTACAACATTCTTGAAAGATGCAAATGCTGCTTCTGGAAGATAATCATAGGTGGTACCACTATCAAGAATAGTCCCATGTTTTCCACAAAAAAACTACGGATTTAGATTCAGCGACTTGCCATCGATATGCATCTCCTTTAGATCAATATTATAGTACAGGCTGTTGCCATATGACACTAAAGTAAATGCATAGTATTTATTAAGTGTATTTGCTAGGAGGAGGCCTAACATCACTATATCTCTAAACATTTATTTCCAATGCATACGTGAGAGCAAAATTGGATTTGGTAAAGGCCATGTGAACAGGTGGTTTTATTCCTCCAAGAACCATTGCCCCGCCACCCAAATCCATCCCTCTGTAGCACAAGGAGAAAGAATCACTAATTACATATTTTTCAATAAGTTGATCAATTATATTAAGTCATTTAGGCCAAATCCATTATACCATCAGCATGTTGGCTGTAAAGATCGCCAGATTCCGCAATTTCACATCCAAAAATAACTCATTATGGTGCAAGCTCACTTAGATTTCCAAAAGATATCATGTCCTCTCCAAGCAATCCAAAACTTGCACTTATCTCAGCATACCACCTCTCATAAATACATGACTGCCTCTTAAGTTATGGTCACAAGGATAAACCTTATTGCATTTCACATATTGATAAGTTCTTGACATTTCCAGCTGAAACTTGGGATCTTAAATAAGACAACGCATAGAGTATAACCGATCAAAAGAAAAAAATCAAGTGCCATGCAAATCTAAGTGCTATATTAAGCATTTGTCACAAAATTAACAGGTTGACTCAAAGTAAAATTACTAGTCGTGAAGTTATTTAATTGCTCATATTTGTTCTCCAATTAGGAGATGCTTTATGATTACAGGGCAAATTAAGCAACAATCACATTTAAAACATCATAAATCTATACAATGGAGTTATACAGCTTATCAAAAAAGAGAGGCTTAGAACTATTCGTATCCTACATAGGTTAGTTTGCTCTTGTTTACCTATCCACGTCTTCTTTTTCTTAATTCTTATAAATAAAAGTATCCTACTAAATAATTTCCTCACGAACCAATAGTATCTTAAGTAATGTTTATGAAATTACACCTATACATAAATATTTCAAAATTTATTTTTCATATCGAGCTATCAAAACACAAAACTGCAGAATCAAAATAAATATATAACCTTTAATATTTATCCAAAAAAAAAGAGGGAAAGCAGGATAAAGAGATTGTTGAGAAATGAGCAAATCATGATGGTTGCCACACTTTTTACACTCAGAGCAAGGGATATAGGTAACTGTACTCCCTGTATCAACAATACGAGTAAACTGTGTTCCAATCCAAATATGAGTTGTACAGTTTCTGCATCACAAGTTACTTGGAATCCATTCAAACAAAATAAAAAAATACTAATAAACACATTAGTCTGAACTAGAGGAGGAAAGATGTAGAAATATATACCACAACAGCTTTTCTATCGCATCACTTTTCTAATAAATCTCAACAACTAGAGATCTAGAATATAGAAATAGTGAAGTTAAATCAATAAACACATAATGCAATATAGAAAACTATGCTATAAAATCAATTACGTTGCAACAATCAATAAGTAGTATGATTTGATTATTGAAAAAACAGTTCTTTAGAATCTTGAAGCTAGAAAATTGTATAAACTCACAATAGAAGATACTAAAAAAATTCTCACTCAAGGAAATTAAGCTTTGGAAATTGAAACCCTGCGCCTGGCAATTAGAAATTTTCAGCAATCCCAAGATATACCTAATTGAAAAACTAAATATAGATACTTACCAACAATTCTGATGGTGGCCGGAATTTTGGTTGCTGATGGAAATTTAGATAGTTTTTCCTATGAATTATTTTGTTTAATCGTAAAGGTGTGAGAGGGTATAATATTTATGCGGGAGAGAATTTTGAGTAAAATTAGAAACTAGCGGGAATACCAAAACTAAAAAAAATACTTTTTACTGTCTAATTTTTGGAATGGCCACTAAAATTATAATATTTACTATTTAATATTCATTCGCCGCTAATATTTGCCTTCTGTGAATAAATTGGTGGCAATTAATTTGTTGTTGCTAAATAATTGCTACTAAATCTCCTTTTTATTGTAGAGCTCCACTTTGCGAACGCGAGAGCCCACTCACGAACGCAAAGAAGAAAACCAGAACTGGAGACCTGCTGTATTTTCTGCAATTCTCTAAGTGAAAAAATGACATGTTGAGCATCCGAAACACACCCGAGGCCCCCGGGACCTCAAGCAAACATGCCAACCAATCCTAAAACATCATTCAAACTTGTTCCAACCTTCGAAACGCTCAAAAAAATATCAAAACACTAATTTAAGATCGGATTCAAGCTTAAGAACTCCAAAAACTTTTAAATTACGATTTCGATCAAAAGTCTATCAAACCTCGTCCGAATGACTTGAAATTTTGCAAGCACGTCAAATTCAAAACTACAGAGCTACTCCAACTTTCGGAATTCCATTCCGACCTTGATATCAAAATCTCACTATCGAACCGGAAACTTTAAAAATTCAACTTTCGGTATTTCAAGCCTAAATAAGCTACGGACCTCCAAAACACAATTTGAACACGATCCTAAGCTCAAAATCACCCAACAGAGCTAACGGAACTGACAAAATTCCATTCCGAGGACGTCTTCACACTTCTCTAACATCGATCCAAATTCTAAGGCTTAAGATCTCTTTTAGGGATTAAGTATCCCAAAACACTCCGAAACTCAAAACCAAACATCCCGACAAATAAAAATAGCAGAAACAAATACGGGGAAAACAGTTAATAGGGGATCGGGGCATTAATTATTAGAAGACCGACTGTGTCGTTACATCCTCTTACACTTAAACATTCGTTCATCCTCGAACAAGCATAGAGACATACCTGAAGTAGAGAAAAGATGATGGTAACTGTTGCGCATATCCTGCTCGGTCTCCCAGGTTGCCTCCTCGACCGACTGACCCCGCCACTAAACCTTTTACTCATGCAATGTTCTTTGACCTCAGCTTATGAACCTGCATGTCCAATATTGCCATCGGCTCCTCAACATAAGATAGATACTTGTCCAACTGAACTGAATTGAAATCCAACATGTGCGACAGATCACCGTGATACTTCCAGAGCGTCGAAACATGAAACACCGGATGAACTCCTGCTAAGCTGGGAGGTAAGGCAAGCTCATAAGCAACCTTCCCAACATGCCACAATATCTCAAAAGGACCAATAAACCTCGGAATCAACTTCCCTTTCTTCCTTAATCTCATAACTCTCTTCATAGGAGAAACTCGAAGCAGAACCCGCTTTCCAACCATATAGGAAACATCACGAACCTTCTAGTCCGCGTAACTCTTTTGTCTGGACTGCACTGTACGGAGTCGATCCTGTCCTAAACCAAGTCCGTGCCTAATAATCTAGCCTTACCGGGCTCAACCCAACCCACTGGGGATCTACACCGCCTATCATATAAAGCCTTGTACGATGCCATCAGAATGCTAGGCTAATAATTATTATTGCAGGAAAACTCTACCAATGGCAAAAGCTGATCCCAAGACTCAAGAATCTAAATAGTGCACTCGGATTGTCCGTCCGTCTGAGGGTGAAATGTTGTACTCAACTCCACCCGAGTACCCAAATCATGCTGTACGGCCCTCCAGAGCTGTGATGTGAACTGAGTACCTCTATCTGAAATGATGGAAACTGGAATACCTTACAGACGAACAGTCTCCCAGATATAAATCTCTGCCAATCGCTCTAAAGAATAGGCGGTACACACAGGAATGAAGTGTGAGACTTGGTCAGCCGATCCACAATCACCCAAATAGCATCAAACTTTCCCAAAGTCCGTGGGAGTCCAACTACGAACTCCATGGTGATCCTTTCCCACTTTCACTCTAGAATCTCTATCTGCTGAAGCAACCTACTCGGTCTCTGGTGCTCATACTTCACCTGCTGGCAATTGAGACACCGAGCTACAGACCCAACTATATCTTTGTTCATCCGCCTTAGTGCTGCCTCAAATCCTGGTACATCTTCGCGACACTCGGATGAATGGAATACTGCGAACTATGGGCCTCATCTAGAACCAACTCCCGAAGGCCACCAACATTGGGTACACATACCTAACCCTGCATCCTCAATACCCCGTCATTACCAATAGTCACATATCTGACATCACCATTCAGAACCTTATCCCTGAGGGCAAGCAGATGAGGGTCATCAAACAGATGCTCCCGGATATAATCAAACAAGGAAGACTGAGAGACCATACAAGCTAGAACCCGATTGGGCTCCGAAAGATCCAATCTCACAAATTGCATGGCTAAGGCCTGAAAATCCATCGCTATGGGCCTCTCTGGTGCTGGTAAATAAGCCAAACTCCCCAAACTCTCTGCCTGGAAACTCAAAGCATCAACCACCACATTGGCCTTGCCCGGGTGATACGAAATAGTGATATAATAGTCCTTCAGCTACTCTAACCACCTTATTTGGTGCAAATTAAGGTCCTTTTGCTTGAACAGATGCTACAAACTCCGGTGATCAGTAAAAATCTCACAAGGCACACCATACAAATAATGATGCTAGATCTTTATGGCATGAGCAATATCAGCGAACTCAAAATCATGGGCAGGATAATTCTTCTCATGTACCTTCAACTATCTAGATGCGTAAGAATTAACCCTACCGTCCTGCATCAATACCGCGCCAAGGCCAATTCTCGAGGCATCACGATAGATAGTATAAGACCCCGAACCTATAGGCAGTATCAAAACTCGGGTTGTAGTCAAAGCTGTCTTAAGCTTTTGAAATCTCACCTCACACTCTTCCGTCCACTAGAACAAAGCACCTTTCTAGGTCAACCTTGTCATAGGGGCTGCAATAGATGAGAACCCCTCAACAAATCGACGGTAATAGCCCGCAAAGCCAAGAAAACTGCAGATCTTGGTAGCTGAGGTTGGTTTGGGCCAGATCTACACTACTTCCACTTTCTTGGATCCACCTGATACCCTCGCTCGATACCACGTGTCCTAAGAATGCCACAGAATCCAACCAAAAATCATATTTAGAGAACTTTGCATATAACATCTTTTCCCTCAAAGTCTGAAGCACTGACCTCATGTGCTGCTCATGATCTTCCCGACTCCAGGAGTACACCAGAATATCATCAATGAAGATAATGACAAACGAGTCAAGATATGGCCGGAACACACTATGCATCAAATGCATGAAGGCTGCTGGGGCATTGGTCAGCCCAAATAACATAACAAGGAACTCATAATGACCATACCGAGTCCTGAAAATAGTCTTCAGGATATCTGGCTCTCGAATCTTCAACTGATGGTAACCTGAACGAAGTCAATCTTAGAAAACACTCATGCACCTTGTAGCTGGCCAAACAAATCATCACTAGGGCAAAGGATAATGGTTCCTCACTGTAACTTTGTTCAACTGGAGATAATCAATGCACATACGCACGTCACGAATCCAAGTCCACTAAGGGTCGTGGTGGCGCCAGACACCGCTGTCAGGTAAGCCAACCAAGAATGCATAATAAAATTCTAGTTTTAGTATTTGCAGAAAACATTTTTCTTATGCGCTGAATATTAAACAATAAAGATTTTACAAAAGTGAACATAAAGTCAATAAAGGACTTAATACTGAATAATCCAAAATCCTCCCAGAATCCGGTGTCACAAGTGCATTAGCATCTATTGATAGGGAAATAAAATACAACCTCCGTCTAAAATACAGTGGACAAGAAATAAATATGATATGCTGAAAGGGACTACACTAGTTGCGGGTCGCCTAGAATAATGCAACTCATCAAGTCCCAGGATCATTCACATTGCTACGCCCAGTAGGCTGCTAGAGATACCTATACCTGTGCAACAAAAATGCACAGAAGTGTAGTATGAGTACGTAAACAACATGTACTCAATGAGTATCCCGCCTAATCTCGAAGAAGTGGAGACGATGTAAGGCCTCGTAAAAATTTGTGCTTAAAACCTAGTAGCTTGTGGTGTCCAGATCCGGATATGTGTTAGGAATGTGTAGTATTCTTCAAGCTCGTCGCGGTTTGGACCCTTGGTATTGATCCAAGCTCTTAAAAATGAAGAATCAAATTTTTTTCCAGAAAATTGCCATTATGCGGTCCAAAATACGGTCACAGATCAGGTATGCAGACCGCATTTCTACCGCAGAGTTAACCAGTGAGTTAGTCAAAATTAAAGTTGAAAATGCGGTCTATTATGCGATCGCATAATCAATATGCGGACCGCATAATCGTCGCATAAATTCCTCAAGGATTTGTGAAGGCCAATTCTGCGGTGCATTATGCGACCGCAAAACAGGAACACGGACCGCATTTCTATCGCAAACCCAGGCAGAGCAGTCAAATTTTAGGAGCACTTTTGCGGTTCATTATGCGGACCACATTTTCACTCTGCGATTGCAGAGTGCGATCGCAGACCCGACTCGGCTCCAGATTTTCTAATTTTTCAATCCGATCTCTTCTTCAATAAAACAACCCAACCCTTCATTTTTACACATTTTTTTGGATAAAACTAGAGAGAAGGGAGAGAGGGTTCTTGAGAGAGAAAGTCTCATTTTCATCAATTTGATTTTCCAACGTCGCCCAGGCCCGTAAATTCTTGAGTATTATCTTCATCTCCATTCTTGCAGGTAAGGTCCCCAACTCTTTTTCATTGATTTTCAGATTTTAATAAAAAGGGAGATTCTTATGCATTGATTCTTGGTAATAGGGGTCGAAACACTCATGCATGTCTATTAAAACCTAAAAATCTAGTAAGAGTAATTAGGTGGGAGTAAAGAATTGTGTAAAGGAGGGTTGATAAACTAAATATGTTCGGATAGTGATTGTGAACTTTGATTCTAAGAAATATGTATTAATTTGTGCACTAGATCGACATTGCCAGGCTTTTTGGTAAAGTTGGAAGTAGATATTAAAAGGGAATTTGGCTCCAGGTATGTATGGATAACCTTGATCTTTGTAGAATCACCTTGTTTGGTGTACGAATGTTTGGTATGTGATATCTGCGTGGCTTATTCATGAAATTATTGTGATTGTGCTTGTGGTAAGAATTGAGGAATAAATGGCGAAAGAAAATCTTAAATGATGCAACTGGAATAACTGTGATAACCACATCTATGGCTTATTGTGCGCAATTGTTGTAGTGATGTAAAACACATGTGGGTTGTTGGATATGACGGAAAATAGTATTGATGGTTATGGAAATACTTGTAAATTGTTGTTGTTATTTCTTAAGAAGTGTTTTTGTTGATCTTTGTGAATTGTTGATTGTTGTTGTGTTGTTGGTGAATTGTGACTGTACGGTGGGATCGGGTTACGCGCTGCAACACGAAGTTATAAGGTGCGGGTTGTGGTGATAAGGGTTGCTGAGGTAATAAGGGTGGCGAGGTAATAAGTGTGGAAAGTGATCGAAATCACTATTGAAATAAACATTTGAGAAAATTGTGAAATCATTGATGTGGAATTGTGGAAGGGGGAAACAGGAGAGACTGAAAACTTGTTTGGCTTGATTGTCCCTTTTCTTGTGCATTTGATTGCTGATTCTATTACTGTTACCTACTTGTATATGGCTTGAGTTTACTTGGAGCAAGTTTGTTCATACATACCATTACAATTCAAGTGTACTGACGTCCCTTTTGCCGGGGGCGCTACATTCGTGTTATGATTGTAGGTGGATCCATAGCAGGTACCCCAGTCCACCGACTGTAGCTCTTCATCACTTTCCGTCAGCTGAATTGGTGAGACCCTTTCCTTTCGGGGCCCTGCGTGGCACATGTCGTTTTTGTTTTGGGATCTCGTTTTGGTATTTGTATAAGGTATAGCCGGAGCCTTGTTACCGGCAAGTACTATATCATCCCCTTTTCATGTTTAGAGGCTCCGTAGACAGGAAATGTGGGTCATGAACTTATGTAATATGTATCTTGCATGTTGGGCTATGTAGAGTGTAAACCACGCTAAGAATCATGTACCATATGTATGTTTTGTAATAAAAAGGTGTTTTGATTGTAAATGGTTCTTTCTCTTGGCTAATAAGTAATGAAAAATGCGGGGTAACACATGGGGTAGGGGAGGCACCCAGGTCCGCTTGACTGGGGCTACCCGGTCGAGCGCCGGTCATGTCCCTCGGATTCGGGGCGTGACAGACAAGATGGACAACTTTGGCACTTACTAGGGGCCAATTGACAATATACTAAAAATGTGAGGAAATCATGGATTTATATAGAAGTTCTAATTCACGAAGCCGGAAAATAGGTAACCACTTTCAACAAATAATCAAGGATTTTCACGGTTTACTCTTCATTATCTTATTAATTTATATCAAGCCACGAAGGAAAAATTTCACGTTTAAAATTCTCAAGCGACAAATAACATGCGCAAATCATACCGAGGCAACGACCCGATCGAACAGAAATGTAAACTGTGCACTGCTGAGGGTCAAACAGCCCGAACCATAGATGCATCTATTTAAATCTGTCGAGGCGTTCAGCTCGTTTCATAAATAAACACATACCCTGCTCGCGAATCATGCATGTGACGTAGGTACACATAATGATACATGCTCAATCAGTCAATTAAGAACTTATCGGGGAATATTTAACCAAATAAAACCAATTCTCCTTTAACAAATTTTATGAAATGAAGTTTAAATCCTTTAAGAAATTCACTTACTAATTCAATGTGATTTAAGCAATTCAAGCTATCAATAGGTTCATAAATAATCCAAGTATAACATGCTTATGGGTCCTAACTACCCGGATAATAGCATAATAGTAGCTACGCACGGACTTTCGTCACTTCGTGCGTACGTAGCCCCTACAAATAGGAGCACATAATTAATTATTTCACATATGGGGACAATTCCCTCTTATAAGGATAGAAAGGAGACTCACCTCGCTCCGAAGATCCAAACAGGCATTCCACGCCCTTCTGAAGACTCTAACTCATGCACCATACTCCAAAACTAGCCAACGCTTAGCAAATCCATTAATATATGCTCAACCATTCATTACAATCTAATTTATACCAATTCCTAACTCCGATCGACAAGTTGACCAAAATGACCTCAGGGCCACGCACCCGGAATCCAAAATTTTTCGAAGATAAAGATTACCCATGACCTTAGGAACTCAAATATATACTTTTACTCCTAATTACATGCTCAAATTCGCGGTGAAACCTAATTTATCAAGTGTTCTAGGTTTTCTTCCAAAAATCCCAACTTCCCCACAATGTTCATGTCTAATTCTATGATGTAATCTCGTATTTAACTTGGAAATGAGTAGGAGTAACTTACCTTAACATTGATGACGAAATCCCTTCTTGGAGCCCTCCAAAAATCACCCTAAGCCATGAAAAATATGAGAGATATGAACTCAACCCCGATTTTAAGCAAACATTCTGCCCCAGCTATTTCCGCTTTTGCGGATCTAGAGCCTCTTCTGCAGTCCGCCCAAGGCTGCCCTTTTCTGCCTCTACGATGCCCCCTCCGCAGATGCGGTCCCATTTCTGCGGAAATCTGACCGCATCTGCGGTCCACTTTGAGCCCAATAAAATTGCTTCTGCGACCACTTCTCGGCAGATGCGGTCCCGCTTCAGCGAAACCTTGACCGCATCAGCGGTCCTCAAGCCCTTGACCACAAATTCGCACCTGCACCTTCCTAGGCCTTTCTACGGTGCCGCACCTATGGCCCGATTTCCGTAGGTGCGGTTATGACAGCAACCAGACCATTTAGCCTTTTATAAAATTCCATTTTTGATTCGTTAACCACCTGGAATCCACCCGAGGCCCCCGGACCTTAACCAAACCTACCAACCAATACCCAAAACACATTACGGACTTGCTCGAGGCCTCAAATCATATCAAACAACGCTAAAACCATGAATTACACCCCGATTCAAGCTTTATGAACTTCGAAATTTCAAACTTCTATTTTCGATGTTTATACCTATCAAATCACGTCCGATTGACCTCAAATTTTGCGCACAAGTCATATTCGACATTATGGACCTACTCCAACTTCTGGAATCAGATTCTGACCCCGATATCAAAAAGTCCACCCCCGGTCAAACTTCTCAAAAACCTTCAAATTTCTATCTTTAGGCATATGGCTCCAAAATGACCTACGGACCTCCGAATTCACTTCCAATTGCGCCCCCAACTCCAGAATCACCATACGGAGCTATTCACAGTCTCGGAATCCCAAACGGACGTCGATAACACTGAAATGAACTTCAAGCCAAACTTATGAAATTTTTTCTAAAATGCTAACTACCACAATAGGCGCCAAAACGTTCCCGGGTTATCCAAAACCAAATACGGGCATACGCCCAAGTCCGAAATCATCATACAAACCTGCTGGAACCTTAAGATTCTGATTTCGAGGCTGTTTAGTCAAAATTCCTGTCCTAGTTCATTCTTTTAACTTTAAGCTTTCGAAATGAGAATTCTCTATCCAAATCGACTCTGAACTTCCCGGAGCTTAATTCCAACCACGCGTACAAGTCATAATACCTGAAATGAAGCTGTTCATGGCCTCAGACTACCAAACAATGCCCTAGGGCTCAAAACGACCGATCGGATCGTTACATTTTCTCCCACTTAAACATACGTTCGTCCTCGAACGTGCTGAGAACTACACTGAAGTAGTCTGAAATCGCTGTTTAACTTCTCATACACCTTACTGTGCTACCACAACTCAGTTGAGTACATTAGCTCAATCAATTCTGAAGATATTCTCTTTTACTCAAGAAGATACTCCTTAAGGCTGAATTCCAACATCCGAAATTCTATGCCCTGCCTGTTCCCAACATGAGGCCACCATATCCATCACTACACGTTGTACCCAAACATGACTGCATAACTTATTTGAATTCACACCTTGCATCACTTTACTCACCGGACCGCAATAATATTTTCTGATCAACTTAGTCAAAATCCCACTAATCTGATGCTCCCATTGCACCCCATGACCTACACAGGTCTTACTATAACCATTACAATACCTCCATGACGGAAGAGATGTGCAAAAATTCATAACCAACTGCCGAGTCAACAAATCATTAGGTCTATACCCCTGACAAAAACCATCACCTCATTCAGAAACAAATAATGGTCTTATCTCCATAATATACTTCATATACTCGGATTGCACTGTTCCTAAATTCAAAAATCGTGTCTCACCCAGTACGAACTGCTCAGGCAATAAGACACCCCAGACATAATCAAAAGTCTCATATGATGCCACAATGTGCCAATAGGCCACCAATTCAAATGCGATACGAAAGGAAAATGAACTCTGGAAGGAATTACCTAACTAATGCACTAATACGGACTTTCCTTAGAAAATAGGAAGCAAGGCATACAAAAGAGCATATAGAAAACTATACTCAACAGCACACTGTTGTAGCGCGCAACCCGCTCCACACAGCATAACCATGGCGGTGTGCCACCCGATCCTCACAACGCAACCATGGCGGCATGCTACCCGATCCCAATAACATACCCATGGCGGCGTGCCACCCGATCCACATGTAGAACTCACATAAGGTGATGCACATCGAGCTAAATTGCTCAGTACAATAAAATACCGAATCCCGGTCACAAGCACTCTAAGTGTATAGTATCATTCCCTGGGGAGACATATAACGCTATAATCCACAACTCTAGCACAACTGAGGTGCAATACACAATCTAAATCGCAAGAGCCATTCTGCCCATAGAATCTCATCTCTATGCTGAACCTCAACATGTAAGAAATTTACCAAGCCGTCTCACAACTCGCACGGCATAATACATCATTACATGAAATAGCTGAAGACAAAATAACATCGCGACTATTCTTCCATAAAGAGCGCATTACAGAAATGAATACATTCGGCATGATATAGGGCCCATATTCACTTTTAAACCCATCCACCGACCTCAAGTCAATCCTGATCATATCAAACTAAGCCAATAAGCTTTCAAACGTCCATACTAATTTCCCTCTTCTCATAACACACAAGGACAACCATCATAACTGGAGTACTCATCCACAGTCCACCACTCAGTAACGGAGTGCCCTTCAGGCATATATCCTCCACTTATTGATATTATCACAAATCTTCATACTTGGTTTAAATCTTTAATCATCAAAAACTCCTTTCCTGCTCATCCGAGCTCGCGACATCCTTGTCAACACCGAATTGCAACTTTGGTCTTCACCTCAAAATTCCATACTACTCATTGCACCCAACGTGCCAATACACGATAGGACATGCTTTTCATTATAACTCCAGAACCACTAACAGATTAACACTTTATCATATGAAAACTTTTCACTTAACTCACTTCGAGAGAAACACAGTGACCCACAGGCAAATTCTTATAACCGTGGAAATACACAAATCTCTATGTAGTGGTCTAAGGCATCATAGCCCTTCCGGAATCCACTTCCACTTAAGAACCATAACAGTAGAATGTTTCAGAATAATATCAATTATGGCGGCTGACGAGCCTCATGCGCACCGCCACAGATCACTTGCATAACTTAATCATGCCGAGCTGATCTCTACCACCAATATGCCAACCAAATTATGGCTAGCCAATCTATCTTCTTTCTATTCACCCCGATTACCATAGAATTAATAATAATTCCATCCAACACATAACATACTCCATCTGCACTCCCCTCGAGCGACCTTGAATCACGAGACCATGCTGTCTCAAATCTCATGAACTATTTCATATCTCTCAAATGCTACGCCGCAAGTTAACATATCGTAGAACATTCAAGGAACCTTCTCATAAGCTGCTACAAAGCTTGATTCTTAACTATACTTAAAGGCTCGAAATCATTAGGCACCACTCCTTACCCCTTTTTAATCCCATTAGGACCGTTGCTGAGAGCCACCCGCTCTGACTTGGCCCCGAATATAATCAACTCCATGTGTCTCCCATCACCTGAACACCCCTTGGCGAAGAACCCGCTGAATCACTTCCCTTGGAACCCACATCTATACAATGCAAAATCATGAATCTTTCCCCATGTCGGTACATGGGCCAATAAGGCCAATGATAGTGCACCTTTAATAATTCCTTTGCATGGAATACCACTTATGGCCTTTCACCGCAGCTGAAATAGCCCATCAATATGCTAATAACTAGAAATCTCGCAAGTAGTTAACCATGCAACCCAATCATAAGCGGTGGGACTCTCCCACTTAGATTGAAGCCAATATTCCACAACTCTAGAATTCACTAGGATTCCCTAGCTTCCATCGACATAACCTTGCGCGATCAACCGCATAAATTCTCGGATTCCTTCCGCAAAGCCCCAGCTTTTTATACTCTAATTCACCCACTACATTCGCACGACCGAACTATTTGTCTACATAACCGATAAAACTCTTCGCAGAAGTCTCACCAACCACACGACTACTAACCTGCTCACTCGGGTAACTCACCTATAGAAGGCTCTCCCCGACATCTTTCAACATTACAGCACAAGGTACAATCATTATGACATCAATGACCCATCCTGAGTCTGAGCTCCCTCTCCAACTGCACAGGTCCATTTACCCCTCGTGGACATCATTTAAGTGTGCGACCACATCCTTTCAATTCAAAGTTATGCTACATCTTTATTCATTTAAGCGGCTTCTTTCCGTTATATTAAATCTCCGGCTGCACAAGAATCTCTTCATCAAATTAGATCTGTAGACCCCAATAACCAAGCACCAATATTCTCATATCTTTCCAGACTCTCCTTAAGGTGCATAGTCATCTTATTACCAAGCCCCCACGCAGCTCCGCTGCTCTCCCACTTTGGGAAAACTACCTTCTTTAATCAACTGCTCGAGCTGCGCTCCCTAAGCCTGGCCTTTTAGAAGTTTAAAACTTCGCCTGACCCTTCCCATATGTCCTTCTCATCTTTTGCTGCTAAGTCGTTGCCTTAATAAAATTTATCTTTATAGAACTTGAATCCGCAATTTGCTGCTAACTCCAAACTTTTCCGAAGGTCATCTTTCTCGAATCGACGACATTTGAAATACTGATTCAATCCTAAACCACCACACCCTATAATATTTGATAGTTGCATCTCTGATACTATTTTGTGATATCTTGCCCCAAAGGCGAGTTGTAGAAGATCAAAACACCGACAAACTTAATACGTCCAATTAGGACAATAGTACCCCATCATCGGAGAAGACTCCACCATGCTTGCAATTACCAAGTCTCATTACTTCCACCAGTCCACATCTGACCGTCATTAGTTCGATTGATTTTCCCCCTTGTCGGGAATAAAATATTGAATCTCTTGATTATGCACTGAGTAAACCTCCCTTGAAGTCATTCACTGCCCCGAGACATGGGAAAAACATCCTACCATTATAACAATTCCACAGAATAATTGTTCATAAGCATCGAGGCAACTTGTGCCTAGACCCAGAGCCCTCAGAAGTACCGCTACTGGGCTAAAACCATCAAAGGTCATTCTACAACGTGACGATAATAATCCGATCAGCTATACCGGGAGAAATATCTCGTATCACATCTGTAGTACCATTACGGTTCTTACATTCTCGATTTATAACAAGCGCTTCACGTCGCATAAGATTGAGTAGGAATGAATTAAAGGCATACGCCTCCAAGGATCAAATCGCACGATAGGGAATCAAGAAGGGAAGTACTCCTAACAGTCCTGCAGCCTCCCTAGTATAAGTACAGACGTCTCTATACCAATCCGCGAGACTCTACTAGACTTGTTCATGACTCGTGAGACCCTAGGAACTAGTGCTCTGATATTATGTTGTGACTACCCCAAGTCCACTAAGGGTCGTGGTGGCGCCAGACACCGCTGTCAGGCAAGCCAACCAAGAATGCAAAATCAAATTCTAGTTTTAGTATTTGCAAAAAAAAAGATTTTTCTTATACGCTGAATATTAAACGATAAAGATTTTACAAAAGTGAACGTAAAGTCAATGAAGGACTTAATACTGAATAATCCAAAATCCTCCTAGAACCCGGTGTCACAAGTGCATGAGCATCTACTGATAGGGAAATAAAATACAATCTCCGTCCGAAATACAGTGGACATGAAATAGAAATGATATGCTGAAAGAGACTACACTAGCTGCGGGTCACCTCAAATATTGCAACTCACCAAGTCCCAGGATCATCCGCGCTGCTACATCTAGTAGGCTGCTAGAGATACTTATACCTGTGTATAAAAAATGCTCAGAAGTCTAGTATGAGTACGTAAACAACGTGTACTCAATGAGTATCCCGCCTAATCTCGAAGAAGTAGAGACGAGATGGTCAACTTCGACACTTACTAGGGGTCAATTGACAATATACTAAAAATGTGAGGAAATCATGGATTTATATAGTAGTTCTACTTTACAAAGCCGAAAAACAAGTAAAACACCTTCAACAAATAATCCACGATTTTCAAGGTTTACTCTTCATTATCTTATCAATTTATATCAAGCCACGAAGGGAAAATTTCACGTTTAAAATTCTCACACGACAAATAACATGGGCAAATCACACCGAGGCAACGGCCCGATCCAACAGAAATGTAAATTGTGCACCGCCGAGGGTCGAACGGCCCGAACCATAGATGCATCTATTTAAATATGCCGAGGCATTCAACCCGTTCCATAAATAAACACATAGCCTACTCGCAAATTATGCATGCGACGTAGGTACACATAAGGATATATGCTCAATCAGTCAATTAAGAACTTATCGGGGAATATTTATCTAAATAAAACCAATTCTCCTTTAAAAAATTTTAATAAATAAAGTTTAAACCTTTTAAAAATTTACTTACTAATTCAATATGATTTAAGAAATTCAAGGTATCAATGGGTTCATAAATAATCCAAGTATAACATGCTTTTGGGTCCTAACTGCCCGGATAATAGCATAATAGTAGCTACGCACGGACTCTCGTCACCTCGTGCGTACGTAGCCCCCACACATTGGAGCACATAATCAATTATTTAGAGTATGGGGTCAATTCCCTCTTACAAGGTTAGAAAGGAGACTCACCTCGCTCCGAAGATCCAAACTAGCATTTCACACCCTTCCTAAGACTCTAACTAATTCTCCACGCTCCAAAACTAGCCAACGCTTACGGAAATCCATTAATATATGCTCAACCATTCAATACAATCTAATTGATAGCAATTCCTAACTCTGATCGAAAAGTTGACCAAAATGCCCTTGGTCCCACACGCCCAGAATCCAAAATTTTTCGAAGATAAAGATTACCCATGACCTTAGGAACTCAAATATATATTTTTACTCCTAATTCCATGCTCAAATTCATGGTGAAGCCCAGTTTATCAAGTCCTCTAGGTTTTCTTCCAAAAATCCTAACTTCCCCACAATTTTCTTGTCTAATTCCATGATATAATCTTGTATTTTACTTGGAAATGTGTAGGAGTAACTTACCTTAACATGATGACGAAATCCCTTCTTGGAGCCCTCCAAAAATCGCCCCAAGCCTTGAAAAATATGAGAGAAATGAACTCAACCCCGATTTTAAACAACCATTCTGCCCCAGCTATTTTCGCTTCTGCGGTTCTGCTTTTGCGGATCTAGAGCCGCTTCTGCAGTCTGCCCAAGGCTACCCCTTTTCACCTCTGTGATGCCCCCTCCGCAGATGCGGTCCCATTTTTGCAAAAATCTGACCGCTTCTGCAGTCCACTCTAAGTCGACCGGTCCCGCTTCTGCGACCACTTCTCCGTAGATGCGGTCCCGCTTCTGCGGTACCTTTACTGCATGTGCGGTCCTCAAGCCCTTGACCACAAATTCACACCTACGCCTTCCTAGCTGCTTCTGCGGCGCCGCACCTGCGGCCCGATTTTTGTAGGTGCGGTTATGACAGCAACCAGACCGTTCAGCCTTTTTCAAAATTCCATTTTTGATCCGTTAACCACCCAGAATCCACCCGAGGCCCCCAGGACCTCAACCAAACCTACCAACCAAATCCCAAAACACATTACGGACTTGCTCGAGGCCTCAAATCATATCAAACAACGCTAAAACCATGAATTACACCCCGATTCAAGCTTTATGAACTTCGAAATTTCAAACTTCTATTTTCGATGTTTATACCTATCAAATCACGTCCGATTGACCTCAAATTTTGCGCACAAGTCATATTCGACATTATGGACCTACTCCAACTTCTGGAATCGGATTCTGACCTCGATATCAAAAAGTTCACCCCCGGTCAAACTTCTCAAAAACCTTCAAATTTCTATCTTTAGGCAAATGGCTCCAAAATGACCTAAGGACCTCCGAATTCACTTCCGATCGTGCCCCCAACTCCAGAATCACCATACAGAGCTATCCACAGTCTCGGAATCCTAAACAGACATCGATAACACTGAAATGCACTTCAAGCCAAACTTCTAAAATACTAACTTCTACAATAGGCGCCAAAACGCTCCTAGGTTATCCAAAACCTAATCCGGGCATACGCCCAAGTCCAAAATCATCATATGAACCTGCTGGAACCTTCAGATCCTGATTCCGAGGCCGTTTACTCAATATTCCTATCCTAGTTCATTCTTTCAAGTTTAAGCTTCTGAAATGAGAATTCTCCATCCAAATCGACTCTGAACTTCCCGGAGCTTAATTCCGACCACGCGTATAAGTCATAATACCTGAAATGAAGCTGTTCATGGACTCAGACTGCCAAACAATGCGCCAGGGCTCAAAATGACCGGTCGAGTCGTTACATTCTCTCCAACTTAAATATATGTTCGTGCTCGAACGTGTTGAGGACTACACTAAAGTAGTTTGAAATCGCTGTTTAACTTCTCATGCACCTTACCGTGATACCACAACTCGGTTGAGCACATTAGCTCGATCAATTCTGAAGATATTCTCTTTTACTCAAGCAGATACGCCTAAGGCCAAATTCCAACATCCAGAATTCTAAGCCCGGCCTGTTCCCAATGTGAGGCCACCATATCCATCACTACACATTGTACCCAAACATGACTGCATAACTTTGCTGAATTCACACCTTGCATCACTTTACTCATCGGACCGCACTAACATTTTTTGATCAACTTAGTCAAAATCCCACTAATCTGAGGCTCCCATTGCACCCCATGACCTACACAGTTCTTACTCTAACCTTTACAATACCACCACGATTGAAGAGATGTGCAGAAATTCATAACCAACTGCCGAGTCAACAAATCATTAGGTCTATACCCCTGACAAAAACCATCACCTCATTCAGGACCAAATAATGGTCTTATCTCCATAATATACTTCATATACTCAGATTGCACTGTAACTAAATCCAAAAATATCGTCTCACCCAGTACGAACTTCTCAGGTAATAAGCCACCCCAGACATAATCAAAAAGTGTCATATGATGCCACAGCCAATAGTCCACCAATTCGAACACGATACGAAAGGAAAACGAACTCTGGAAGGAATTACCTAACTCACACACTAATACAGACTTTCCTTAGAAAACAGGAAGCAAGGCATACAAAATAGCATATAGAAAACTATACTCAATATCACACTGTTGCGGCGTGCAACCCGCTCCACACAACATAACCATGGCGGTGTGCCACCCGATCCTCACAACGCAACCATGGCAGCGTGCCACCTGATCCCAATAACAAACCCATGGCGGCGTGCCACCCGATCCACACATAGAACTCACATAAGGAGATGCACATCGAGCTGAATTGCTCATTACAATAAAATACCGAATCTCGGTCACAAGCACTCTAAGTGTATAGTACCATTCCCTGGGGAGACATATAACGCTATAATCCACAACTCGAGCACAACTGAGGTGCAATACACGATCTGAATCGCAAGAGCCATCCTGCCCATATAACCTCATATCTATGCTGAACCTCAGCATGTAAGAAATTTACTAAGCCGTCTTACGACTCGCACGGCGCAATACATCATTACATGAAATAGCTGAAGACGAAATAACACTGCGACTATTCTTCCATAACAGTAGAATGCTTCAGAATAATATCTATTACGGTGGCTGACGAGCCTCATACGCACCACCACAGATCAGTTGTATAATTTAATCACGCCGAAAGAGCTGATCTCTACCACGATTATGCCAACCAAATTATGGCTAGCCAATTTATCTTCTTTCGATTCACCCCGATTACCTTAGAATTAATACTAATTCCATCTAACACATAACATACTCCATCTGCACGCCCCTCGAGCGACCTTGAATCATGAGACCATGCTGTCTCAAATCTCACGAACTATTTCATATCTCTCAAATGCTATGCTGCAAGTTAACATATCATAGAACATTCTGGGCACCTTCTCATAAGCTACTATAAAGCTTGATTCTTAACTGTACTTAAAGGCTCAAAATCATTAGGCAACACTCCTTACCCCTATTTAATCCCATTAGGACCGTTGCTGAGAGCCACCCGCTCTAACTTGGCCCTGAATATAATTAACTCTATGAGTCTTCCATCACCTAAACACCCCCTTGGCAAAGAACCCGCCGAATCACTTCCCATGAAACCCGCATCTATACAACACAAAGTCCTGAATCTTTCCCCATGTCTGAACATGGGCCAATAAGGCCTACAATAGCCCACCTTTAATAATTGCTTTGCTTAAAATACCACTTATGGTATTTCCCCGCAGCTGAAATAGCCCATCAATATGCTAATAACCAGAAATCTAGCAAGTAGTTAACCATGCAACCCAATCATAAGCGGTGGGACTCTCCCACTTAGCTTGAAGCCATTATTCCACAACTCTGGAATACACCAGGATTCCCTAGCTTCCATCGACATAACTTTGCACGATCAACCGCATAAATTCTCGGATTCCTTCCGCAAAGCCCCATCCTTTTATACTCTTATTCACCCACTGCATTCACACGACCGAACTCTTTGCTACATAACCTATAAAATTCTTCACAAGAGTCTCGCCAACCACGCGACTGCTAACCTGCTCACTTGTGTAACCCACCTATAGAAGGCTCTCCCTGACATCTTTCAACACTGCTGCACATGGTACAATCATTATGACATCACTGACCCATCCTAAGTCTGAGCTCACTCTCCAACTGCACAGGTCCATTTACCCCCCGCGGACATTGTTTAAGTGTGCGACCATATACTTTCAATTCGAAGTCAAGCTATATCCTTCTTCATTTAAGCGGCTCCTTTCCGTTATATTAAATCTCCGGCCGCACAAGAATCCTTACTTCACATTAGATCCGTAGACCCCAATAACCAAGCACAAATATTCTCAAATCGTTCCAGACTCTCCTTAAGGCGCATAGTCATTTTATTACCAAGTCCCTACGCAGCTCCGCTGCTTTCCCACTTTGGGAAAACTCACTTCTTTAATCAACTGCTCGGGCTGCGCTCCCTATGCCTGGCCTTTTAGAAGTTTAAACTCCGCCTGACCCTTCCCACATGTCCTTATCATCTTTTGCTGCTCAGTCATTTCCTTAATAAAATTTATCTTCATAGAACTTGAATTCGCAATTTGCTTCTAACTCCAAACTTTTTCGAAGGTCATCTTTCTCGAAACAACGACATTTGAAATACTGATTCAATCCGAAGCCACCGCACCCTGCGATATCTGATAGTTACATCTCCGATACTATTTCGCGATACCTTGCCCCAAAGGCAAATTGTAAAAGATCAAAACACCGACAAACTTAATACGTCCAAATAGGACAACAGTACCCCATCGTTGGAGAAGCCTCCACCACATTGGCAATTACCAAGTCTCATTACTTCCACCAATCCACATCTGACCGTCCTTAGTTCGATAGCTTTTCCCTCTGCCGAGAATAAAATATTGAATCTCTTGATTATGCACTGAGTAAACCTCCCTTGAAGTCATTCACTGCCCCGACACGTGGGCAAAACATCCTACCATTATAACAATTCCTCGAAACAATTGTTCATAAGCATCGAGGCAACTTGTGCCTAGCCCCAGAACCCTCAGAAGTACCGCTACTGGGCTAAAACCATTAAAGGCCCTTCTACAACGTGACGATAATAATCCGATCACCTATACCGGGAGAAATATCTCATATCACATCTGTATTACCATTACGGTTCTTCAATTCTCGATTTATAACAAGCGTTTCACGTCGCATAAGATTGAGTAGGAATGAATTAAGGGCATATGCCTCCAAGGATCAAATCGCACGATAGGGAATCAAGAAGGGAAGTACTCCTAACAGTGCTGCAGCCTCCCGAGGATAAGCACAAACGTCTCCATACCGATATGCGAGACTCTACTAGACTTGCTCATGACTCATGAGACCCTAGGAACCTAGTGCTCTGATACCATGTTGTCACGACCCCAAGTCCAATAAGGGTCGTGGTGGCGCCGGACACCGCTGTCAGGCAAGCAAACCAAAAATGCATAATCAAATACCAATTTTAGTATTTGTGGAAAATATTTTTCTTATACGCTGAATATTAAACAATAAAGATTTTACAAAAGTGAACGTAAAGTCAATAAAGGACCTAATACTGAATAATCCAAAATCCTCCCAAAACCCGGTGCCACAAGTGCATGAGCATCTATTGATAGGGAAATAAAATACAACCTCCGTCCGAAATACAGTGGATAGGAAATAAATACAATATGCTGAAAGGGACTACACTAGCTGCGGGTCGCCTCGAATAATGCAACTCACCAAGTCCCAGGATCATCCGCGCTGCTACGCCTAGTAGGCTGCTAGAGATACCTATACCTGTGCAACAAAAATGCACAGAAGTGTAGTATGAGTACAAAAATGCAGAGAAGTGTAGTATGTACTCAATGAGTATCCCGCCTAATATTGAAGAAGTAGAGACGAGATGGTCAACTTCGACACTTAGTAGGGGTCAATTGACAATATACTAAAAATGTGAGGAAATCATGGATTTATATAGTAGTTCTAATTCACAAAGCCGGAAAATAGGTAAACACCTTCAACAAATAATCAAGGATTTTCAACGTTTACTCTTCATTATCTTATCAATTTATATCAAGCCATGAAGGGGAAATTTCATGTTTAAAATTCTCAAGCAACAAATAACATGCGCAAATCACACCGAGGCGATGACCTGATCCAATAGAAAGGTAAACTGTGCACTTTCGAGGGTCGAACAGCCCGAACCATAGATGCCTCTATTTAAATCTGCCGAGGCGTTCGGCCCTTTCCATAAATAAACATACACCCTGCTCGCGAATCATGTATGAGATGTAGGTACACATAAGGATACATGCTAAATAAGTGAATTAAGAACTTATCGGGGAATATTTATCCAAATAAAACCAATTCTCCTTTAACAAATTTTAAGAAATGAAGTTTAATCCTTCTAGAAATTCACTTACTAATTCAATGTGATTTAAGCAATTCAAGCTATCAATGGATTCATAAATAATCCAAGTATAACATGCTTTTGGGTCCTAACTACCCTGATAATAGCATAATAGTAACTACGCACGGACTCTCATCACCTCGTGCGTACATAGCCCCCACAAATAGGAGCACGTAATAAATTATTTCACTTATGGTGACAATTCCCTTATACAAGGTTAGAAAGGAGACTCACCTTGCTCCGAAGATCCAAACCGGCATTCCACACCCTTCCGAAGACTCTAACTGATGCACCACGCTCCAAAACTAGCCAACGGTTACGCAAATCCGTTAATATATGCTCAACCATTCATTACAATCTAATTTATAGCAATTCCTAACTCCGATCGAAAAGTTGACAAAAATGCTCTCGGGCCCACACACCCGAAATCCGAAATTTTTTTGAATATAAAGATTACCCATGACCTTAGGAACTCAAATATATATTTTTACTCCTAATTCCATGCTTATATTCGTGGTGAAACCCAATTTATCAAGGGTTCTAGGGTTTCTTCCAAAAATCCCATCTTCCCCACAATTTTCATGTCTAATTTCATGGTATAATCTCGTATTTAACTTGAAAATGAGTAGGAGCAATTTAACTTAACATTGATGATGAAATCCCTTCTTGGAGCCCTCCAAAAATCGCCCCAAGCCATGAAAAATATGAGAGAAATGAACTCCACCCCGATTTTAAACAACCATTCTGCCCCAACTATTTCCGCTTCTGCGGTTCCACTTTTGCGGATCTAGAGCCGCTTCTGCAGTCCGCCCAAGGCTACCCTTTTTCGCCTCTGCGATGCCCCCTCCGCAGATGCGGTCCCGCTTCTGCAAAAATCTGACCGCATCTGCTGTCCACTCTGAGCCGACCAAAACTGCTTCTACGACTACTTCTCCGCAGATGTGGTCCCGCTTCTGCGAAACCTTGACCGTATCTGCGGTCCTCAAACCCTTGACCATAAATTCAAACCTGCGCCATCCTAGTACGCCTCTGCGATGTGTGAGCACGTGATTTTTACCCTATATATGAGTAATTCCCATAAAATTCAAATAAAGCAATTTTTCCTTATTTTTACAATTTGTGTGAAATTTTTGTGTTGATTGTTTGCATGATTATTTGCATATGTTAAGTCAATTAAAAT
>MU686026.1:8820-39679 GCA_026770625.1 Nicotiana glauca | reverse complement strand
GTGCACATTTATGTGACCCAAATCTAAATCTCAACGAAGTCGAAATGTGTTAAAGGCCACAGGCGTACGGGTACGGTGTGGTCCAAAATACATTTTCACGACGTTGTTATTCTTTGTACAATTAAATAATAAAGAGGAATATTAAAATACACAAAAAAAAAATGGAACATATAAATCAGATAAAAACAAATACAACAGTTGAGAGACCGTGCTAGAACCACGGAATTCGGGAGTGCCTAACACCTTCTCCCGAATTAACAGAATTTCTTATCCGGATTTCTAGTTCGCAGACTGTAACAGAGTCAAACTTTCCTCGGTTCGAGATTAAACCGGTGACTTGGGACACCATTATTTTCCCAAGTGGCGACTCTGAAAGTTAAAATAAATTAATCCCGTTCCGACTGTCCTTAAATTGGAAAACTCCTTCCTTTTATTATATCCCTTAGCAGGGTGTAGTAATTCGGAAAAAAGAGGTTTGACACGGTGCCATACCTGCGGCCCGATTTCTGCACGTGCGGTTATGACAACAACCAGACCCTTCAGCCTTTTTCAAAATTCAATTTTTGATCCGTTAACCACCTGGAATCCACCCGAGGCCCCCGGGACCTCAACCAAACCTACCAACCAATCCCCAAAACATATTACGGACTTGATCAAGGCCTCAGATCATATCAAACAATGCTAAAACCATGAATTACACCCCGATTTAAGTTTTATGAACTTTGAAATTTCTAACTTCTATTTTTGATGTTTAAACCTATCAAATCACGTCCGATTGACCTCAAATTTTGCGCACAAGTCATATTCGATATTACGGACCTACTCCAACTTCTAGAATCGGATTCCGACCCTGATATCAAAAAGTCCACCCCCGGTCAAACTTCTCAAAAACCTTAAAATTTCTATCTTTAGGCAAATGGCTCCGAAATGACCTACGAACCTCCGAATTCACTTCCGATCGCGCCCCCAAATCTAGAATCACCATACGGAACTATTCACAGTCTTGGAATCCTAAACGGACATCGATAACACTGAAATGCACTTCGAGCCAAACTTATAAAATTTCTTCTAAAATGCTAACTTCCACAATAGGCGCCAAAACGCTCCCGGGTTATGCAAAACCCAATCCGGGCAAATGCCCATGTCCGAAATCATCATACGAACCTGCTGGAACCTTCAAATCCTGATTCCGAGGCCGTTTACTCAAAATTCTTGTCCTAGTTCAGTCTTTGAACTTTAAGCTTCCGAAATAAGAATTCTCTATCCAAATCGACTCTGAACTTCCCGCAGCTTAATTCCGACCACGCGTACAAGTCATAATATCTAAAATGAATCTGTTCATGGCCTCAGACTGCCGAATGACACGCTAGGGTTCAAAATGACCGGTCGGGTCGTTACAGCATAGAACCATCCTTTTTCTTTACAAATATTATAGGAGAACCCCAAGGTGATATACTAGGCCGAATAAAACCCTTATCGAGTAATTCCGGTAGCTGATCCTTCAACTTCTTCAACTTAGAAGGGGCCACAAAATACGGAGGAATAGAAATGGGCTGAGTTCCCGGCAACAGATCAATGCCAAAATCAATATCTCTATCGGGCGGCATGCCTGGAAGATAAGCTGGAAACACATCAAAAAAATTCTGTACTACTGGGACTGAATCAACTGTAGGGGTATCAATAGTGATATCTCTCACATAAGCTAGATACATGTCATATCCCTTCTCAGCCATGCGTTGAGCCTTAAGGAATGAAATAATTCTACTGGAAGTATGATATAAGGTACCCATACACTCTACTCACGGTACACCCGGCGTATCTAGCATCACGGTTTTTGTGTGACAATCAAGAATAGGATAATGGGGCAACAACCAGTCCATGCCCAAGATAACATCAAAATCTAACATGCTAAGCAATAATAAATTGGCTCTGGTATCAAAAACACTAAGAGCAATCACACATGACTGATAAACGTGGTCCATAACAAGAGAATCTCCCATAGGAGTAGAAACATAAATAGGGGAACTCAAAGATTCCCGAGATATGCCCAAATACGGGGCAAAATAAGAAGACACATAAGAATAGTTGGAGCCTGGATAGAATAAAACCGATGCATCTCAATGATAAACCAAGATAATACATGTGATGATAGAATCAGAGGCGACAACCTCGGTACAGGCAGGAAGGGCATAATATCTGGCCTGGCTTCCCCCTCTAGGGTGACCTCTACCTCCCTAATCTCTACCTCTAGCTGGCTGAAAAGGTGAGGTAGCAACTGCTGCTGTGATCATAGTCTGAGAGCTGTGCGGAGTGCGCTGTGGTTGAGAAGTCTATAGAGGTGCACTCTTCCCAAGTCTAGGGCAATTCCTCACCACATGGCATGTGTCACCACACTCAAAACATGATCTGGGAGGACGTCGAAGTTGTGACTGGCTCGGGCCAGGTCTGCTGTACTGACCCCTAAAAGCACCCCGCATAGGAGGTGCACTAGATACTGGAGGTGCAATAAGGCTCATGAGGCCTAGGAGGAGCTGGAATACTACTGGCTATTGGAAGAGCTAAATGAACGGGCCGAATCATATAACCCCTACCATGAAAAACTACAGTTGGAGCATGGGCAATAATGTCCCGTCTCTTGAGACCTCTTGGCCTCCCTCTCCTCTCTATTCCTAGCATGTATACCCTTCACTCTCCTAGCAATGCTCACCACCTGGTGATAAGAAATATCCATCTCCAACTCATGAGCCATGCTAGATCTGATGCTCGAAATGAGCCTCTTTGAAAACTAGTGAACCCTCTCGCGAACAGTAGAAACCGAAGCTGGTGCATGTCTTGCCAAGCTAGTGAAACGGACAGCATACTTCGAGACATTCATAGCACCCTGGAAAAAATGCTCAAACTCTACGCGCCATGCGTCCCTGAGGCTCTAAGGAACATACTCTCTCAGGAGCATATCTGAAAACTGAGTCCAAGTCAGGGAAGATGCCTCATCCGGACTGTCTAACTCATAAGTACGCCACAACTCATTGGTGGCTCCTCGAAGCTAGAAGGCAGTGAAGGAAACCCTGCTCGATCCTGATATACACATGGTACGGAGGATACGCTAGCACTCATCTAGAAATTCCTCAGCATCTTCTAATGCTAGACCACTGAATACAGGAGGCTTGTACTTCTTGAACCTCTCAAGCCTCAACTACTCATCCTCAAAAGGCACTGTCCTATCTTCAGGCTTATTTGGGACTACAGGCTGTACAAGAATAATTTGTAGGACCTGCTCAACATTCTCTCATTTCACAGGAGTGCGGGCGATGGGAGTCTATGCTCCTCACCAGCCTGAGATACGGCTGCAGTAAGGGGAAGCAACCATGCCTGAGCCAGAGTGGTGTACATGTTCATTAACTATGCAAGATTCTCCTTAAGTGCTGGAGTAGTAGTAGCAATAGGTGTATCGGGTGCCTGGACTCTGGCTGGAACTGCTAGTGGAACCTCGGTGGCAGCTCGCGCAGGTGCTCTGGCCGCACCATGTGCACGTCCTCGGCCTCTACCCCGACCCTGACTTCTGACGCCTCTAGTAGGGGTGCGGGTCCCTGATCATCTCTAGAAGCATGTGTCCTCACCATCTGTGAGAGAATAGAAGATAGAAGTTTAGAATTGTGATATCAAAAAAATCTCGCACGACAAGGAAATCAAATGATGTGGAATTTTCTTAACAGTTACATAGCCTCTTGTAGATAAGTACAGACGTCTCCGTATTGACCCACGGGACTATAATAAAACAGCTTGTGATTCATGACTCCTATGAACCTAGAGCTCTAATAGCAACTTGTCACGAGCCAAGTTTACCCTCCGTGAACTGCCACGATGGCACCTAGTCTCTATGATTAGGTGAACCTAACAATTGCGGAAAAAGAATAAAAATGCGAAAAAATAAATAAAAATAGAAGATAAACAAATATAGAAGCGTTTAAGATGCCGCTCGGCATATAATAATACATGATCTCAAAAACTGTTCAACTTCCCAAAACCCGGAATCTCGTAAAATCACAAGCTAAGGATAATACATAGTGTGTTAACTCGAGAATGTCTAAAAAAAAGCAAATACAAAAGGGTTGTAACTATAAGAGAGAATAGAGAGGGACTCCTCGGTCTCTGGACGCGATAGATATACCTCAAAATCTCTGAAGGATCGCCCCGCCTCAAGGATGGTAGGGCTGAGCTGAAGAACCTGAATCTGCACATGAAAAACATGCATAGAAAGGGCATGAGTATACCACAACGGTACTCAGTAAGTGCCAAGCCTAACCTCGATCGAGTAGTGATGAGGAAGGTCAGGGTGCTACTAATTATAACTTAAAAATAAGGTAAAATAGTATAGAATATGACAATATAATTAAATTCTAACAATACGAAGTAACACATGATAATAAGAATAACAAAAACTATAATAGAGACAAAATAATCATAGAAGGAATACAGCTCAACACAGAGATGACAACCGAGGATCTCCCTGGATACCATCCTGTAGTCCCAAATATAAATACTCGGGGATCTCTCAATATCCCGAGGATCTATTAGTATCCTCAATATGTGTACATGGATCTCTCTGTATCCCGAGGATCTCTTAGTATCCTTAATATACATGCTGGGATCTCTTGGTATCTCGAGGATCTTTTAGTATCGTCAATGTATGTGCTGGGGATCTCTTGGTATCCCACACTACAGTCCAATAAATATATGTGCAGGGCGATATACCAAAATACAAATCCATCGTCCCTAAGTAAACATACAGTAGCTATACGAAGAATAGTCAACTAAATCCAAATTTCATACCAAGGTAAATGGCTATTTCTAACCTAGCCTGCTTCACAGAGTTGAGCAAGTAACGCAATTAGGTCAATTAGACATGCTTCCCAAAGCTAATAGAAGGCTTAAATTGCGAGTAGTATAAACAGGAAAGGAAACACAATTATAGTTACTTAATGAAAATGGATTTTCAATAATTTGCACAAGTACGCACTCGTCACCTCACGTACAAGCATTTCAAATATCAACAACACCAAATCCTAAGGGGGAGTTTCCCCACACAAGGTTAGGCAAGCCACTTGCCTCGAACCGACTCAAAAATCAACCCGTAACAACGCTCTTTCACCGATTACTCAACTCCAAATGGCCCAAATCTATTCATATCATTTGCATAATGTAAATATAACTCAAAGTAACTAATTCTACTAATTAATTCTAATCTAATACTCAAAATTAGGAAAAAAGACCAAAATGCCCACTGGGCCCACGTCTTAGAATTCGGTAAAAGTAACAGATAATGAACCCTAATTCACTCATGAGTCTAACCATACCAAAATTATCCAAATCCGATGTCAAATCCCCAATCAAAACTCCAAAATTAGGTCTAAGAGCTTTTCCAAAATTTTTCCCACAATTTCTCACCCCAAATTCGAAATTAGATGATGAATTCATGTTTAGATTAATGGGTTATAAGAAAAAAGGAGTTAAGAATCATTACCCAATCCATATCTATGAAAATCCCTCAAAATCTCGCTTAAATTCAAGCTCCCAAGTTCTAGTTTTGATAAAAATGGCTAAACCCTCGACTTTGAAATTTTATAATTTGCCCAGATGAATCCTTCTTCATGAATGCGGAAGGACCCTCGCATTAACAAAGCACAACTTTGCTTGGTCCAATTTTCCTTCATTGCGAACACGATCTCCTTGTCGCAAACGCGGTGACCATCTTCCCCCCTTGTACGCGAATGCGGAACCTTCTTCGTGAATGTGTAGGTATAAGACCTTACAACTTTGTTAACATGGGACCACCTTCGCAAATGCAAAGCGTTAAACCTCCACCATCCCTAGGTCCTCTGCGAAAACACAAGACCCCACTCGCAAATGTGAAGAAGTAAACCAGAACTGGAGACCTACTGCATTTTCTGCAATTCTCTAAGTCCAAAAATGACCCATTGAGCTTCCGAAACACTCCCGAGGCCCCAGGACCTCAACAAGACATGACAACCAATCCTAAAACATCATTTAAACTTGTTCCAACCTTCAGAATGCTCAAAACAAGATCAAAACACAAATTTAACATCGAATTCAAGCCTAAGAACTCGGAAACTCTCAAATTACGCTTTCGATCAAAAGTCTATCAAACCTTGTCTGAATGACCTGAAATTTTTCAACCATGTCAAATTCAACACTACAGAGCTACTCCAACTTCTAGAATACCATTCTGACCCCGATATCAAAATCTCACTATCGAACCAGAAACTTCAAAAATTCAACTTTCGGCATTTCAAGCCTAAATAAGCTACGGACCTCCAAATCACAATCCGAACATGCCCCTAAGACCAAAATCACCCAATTGAGCTAACGGAACCTACAGAATTCCATTCCGAGGTCGTCTTCACACTGCTCTGACTACGATCTAAATTCTAAGGCTTAAGCTCTCTTATATGGACTAATTGTCCCAAAACACTCCAAAACTCAAAACCAAACATCCCGGCAAATCAAAATAGCAGAAAAAAATATGGAAAAAATAGTTAATAGGGGATCGGGGCGTTAGTTCTTAAAATGACCGTCCAGGTCGATACACTTTTTGAGGCTATAGACGACGATACGGGCTACAATATTATCTCGATGAGACCATGGTTGCATGAGATGAAGGCTGTGCCGTTAACATACCATCAATTACTTAAATTAAAAACTCTCAAGGGAATTAAACAAATAAGAGGATACCTACATGCGGCAATGGAGATGAATACAATCTCAATTTCTAGTAAGTGTATGTAGCCTAGAAACTACATGAACCGATGCCTACTCCCGAGCTGAGCGAATTCAACCAGAGGGAGGAGTTGTCAGAATCCTATCAGGTACCAAGATATTTCCATGTAACAGAAGAGACAAGTGCAACAAAGTCCAAAACGAAAGAACTTGAGCAAGTTGCATCGTTCGAAAAGTTCTTGGAGAGGAAGTTCCACTTGCGGACTGGACTAAACCCCGAGCTTAGGTTAGGATTTATAGAATTTTTAATACTTAACATTGACTATTTTCATATTTTGTGTGGTCACATACTGATTTGACAAGTATCCTGCCGGAAGTGGCCGTGCACAAACTAAGCCTGGATCTTAACATCCCTGGGTGAGGCAGAAAAAACTCATACTGTCGAGGTTAGATAAAAATTCGTCAAATAGGAGGTAACTCGTTTACTTGATATCAGTTCAATCCAAGAGGTGAAGTATCCTCACTGGCTAGCTAACGCAGTAATGTTCCAAAGAAGAATATTAAATTTTTTGTGTGTGTAGACTATAAAGATCTAAATATGGCATGCCCAACGACTCGTTCCCATTGCCAAATATTGATCAAATGATCGATGTGATAGCTGGGAAAGAGTTAATGATTTTTCTTGATGCGTACTCTGGGTACAACCAAATCAAGATGAACCTAGAGGATCGGGAAAAGACTTCGTTCATAACGAACTTCAGCACATATTGTTATAATGTGATGCCTTTCGGGCTAAAAAATGCAGGAGCCACTTATCAACGGCTCGTAAATAAAATGTTTGAGAAACAAATAGGGAAAACCATGAAATTTACATAGATGATATGCTGGTTAAATCTTTGAGCGCAGGTGATCTTCTTAAACACCTGCAAGAAACCTTTGACATCTTGAAGAAGCATAACATAAAGCTTAACCCTGAGAAGTGTGAATTCGGATTCAGCTCCGGTAAGATCTTGGGATCCTCGGTGTTGCAAGGGGGGGGGGGGGTCAAAGTCAATCCAGATAAAATTAAAGCCATCAAAGACATCCCTGACCAGTTATCAAGCATAAAATGGTCCAAGGTTGACATTAAGACAAGCCACTTTGAGCAGGTTCATTTCCCGATCTTCAGAGAAATATCACCACTTCTTTTCACTTCTCAAAAAGACGAACAACTTCAGATGGACTCTAGAAAGCCAGTAGGATCTGAAAGATTTTAAAAGGTATTTATCAAGTCCTCTATTACAGTCTAAATCGGAGGAAGGCAAACAACTACTGATTTACTTAGCAGTCTCCGAGGTAATGGTAAGTGTCATTTTAGTCCGTGAGGATGAAGGTATGCATTCTCCTATCTATTATGTTAGTAAAATTTTAATGGGAGCATAATATCTCTACCCGCGTCTAGAAAAATTGGCCTTAGTTCTCGTGGCCGCCGCTCGAAAGCTTAGGCCTTATTTCCAATGTCATCTGATAGCCATGGTGACAGCCATTCCCCTGCGGAATATCCTTATTAAACCTAAACTCTTAGGTCAGATGGTCAAGTGGGCAGTCAAAATGAGTGAATTTGACATAGAATACAAACCTAGGGCTACAATTAAGTCGCAAGTTCTGGCCGACTTTGTGGCTGATTTCAGTCCGGATTTGTTACCTTTGGCTACCAAAGAAGCAGTGATGCTGTCAGAATTGACATCAAAGTTGGGACCTTGTTTATGGATAGTGTTTCCAACGTGAAAGTGTCCAGGTTCGGCGTAGAGCTCATCACGCCTTCGGGGGAAACCCTGAGGCATGCCATAAGAATTGTTCCTCTAACTGACAATGAAGCAGATGCGTTGATACCTAATTTTGCCCTCATATTTTGTAAAATATTCCATAAACTTTCACCATATTATTTTTTCATTATTACCCAATTTACAAGAGGCATATACGTTTTTGCAATAATTTTCAATAATTTTAAAGCTTTAAAATTGATTTTCTTGCATTTAATTACAAATGTTTATTACTTATCCCTTCAAATCATTTTGGGATGTTTTAATCATCCAAATTTACTATTTATACCCACGCGTGTGTTTTATGGCATTTTAATTCTTTTCATATAACTACCTTTGTATTTTTGAGCTATTTACACAATTTTGCATTAATAGCCTATATTCTATACATAATTATATTTATTACATTATTTATGCTAAAATAGTAGTTTTATAATGTTAAGCTATTATTTTAAGCATCTTACTACATAAATAATATTTTTACTATTTATTAATTACTTTTTATAAATTATTTTAATGAATTTTGTGTATTTAATTTATTGCCCAATATAGGGCTAATTTCAGACAAAAATAGGCCCAAGGCGCTTATCCCATCCCGTTAAACTCTTCAACATCCCAAACCAAATGACCCATCCATTTAGCTCGATCGCGTCCCGCCTCATGACCCGCTCCGCTTAAATGATCAATGTCCAACAACATCCCTTCCTCTACTCTCACCCAAACCTTAGAGACTCATTTTCCCGCCCAGCCGCCTTTGTATTCTCTCATCTCTCCACTCCCACACCAAACATTAGCTGACCATGGAGATTCTCTCCTATTCCTTCCTTATACGCGTTCATACGCAGATTCTACGTACCTTTTTCGTCTATTATCACTCAGTTATGGTAACTTTCGTTACCATAAGTCAAGTTCGATTCTCATAGATTTGGCTTTGGTTCTATAGTTCTAGGTGTGATTATGGTTCTATACACTTAAGAAGAGAAAATTTCTCTTGTATATGGTATGTCTCCGATGATTCTGTCGTGATTACGGCTTGTGAGCGATTTGCCTTAAATCCGACTCCAACTAGGGACAACCAATTTCGCCCTCATATTTTATAAAATATATCATATACTTTCAAAATATCAATATTGCATTATTACCCAATTTACAATAGTCATATAGGTAATTTTCTATAATTTTAAAGCTTTAAAATTAATTTTCTTGCATTTAATTTGTTCAAATATTTATTAGTTATCATTCAAATTATGTTGGGATGGTTTAATCATCAAAATTTAGTGTTTGTACCCACACGTGTGTTTTATAACAATTTACTTCATTTCATATAATTACAATTGTTTTTTAGCTACTTACAAATTTTTTGCAATAATAGCCTATATTCTATACATAATTATATTTATTACATTATTTATGATAAAATAAAATTTTTAAAATTTTATAATGTTAAGCTATTATGTTCGGTATCTTACTGCAAAAATAGTATTTTTATTATTTATTTATTACTTTTTATAAATTATTTTTAATGAATTTTGTGTATTTAATTTTTAGCCCAACATAGGGCTAATTTCGGACCAAAAACACGCCTAAGGCACTTAGCCCATCCCATTAAACCCTTCAACAGCCCAAACTAAATGACCTCTTCATTTAACCCGGGCACGATCCTTCTCATAACCAAACCAACTTACCCTTTGATCCTGGCTGTTGATCTTAAATGATCAATGACCCACAATAACCCTTCCCCTCTCCTTTTATAACCTCTTAACCAAAATCTAGAGACTCTTTTCCCCACCCAGCCACCTCTGTATTCTCTCATCTCTCCACTCTGACACCAAACCCTAGTCGACCATGGAGATTCTCCCTATTCCTTCCTTGTACGCATTCATGCGCGAATTCTACTTACCTTTTCCACTATTATCACTCAGTTACGGTAACATTTGTTACCATTATACTTATGACAAGTTCGATTCTCATAGATCTGGCTTTTATTCTATTGCTCTGAGTGCGATTTTCATTCTATACACTTAAGAAGAGAAAATTTCTCTAGTTTATGATATGTCTTCGATGATTCTGTCGTGATTACGGCTTGTGAGCGATTTGACCTAAATTCGACTCCAACTAGGGTTCAAAGTTCTTCCTTCCTATGTTATTTTGGAGTATACACGTGATATATTCTTTCCGTCTTTGTATTTGACTGATAATTTTCCATGTTTGTCTGCGTCATTTGAACAATATATAGACCCTCTTCACTGTTCCCTTTCTAAGTCTTAGTGATTATTTCAATGTTTGTTCTTTGACAAGGATAGCCCAAAAATTGAGACACTAGTTGAGGAAGGATCAGCTGAAATACTACTTTCAGAAACCCATGCCTACGGGTAAGTTAGCAAAGTGGCAGCTATTGCTAAGTGAGTTCAACATCATCTATGTGACTCAGAAGGCGGTCAAGGGGCAAGCATTGGCTGATCACCTGGCAGAGAACCCCGTAGATAAAGAATACGATCCACTGAAAAAGTATTTTCCCGATGAAGAAATGTCCTTAGTAGGTGAAGATATTGCCGAAGCATATGATGGTTGGAGGAATTTTTTTGACGGAGCCGCAAACTTCAAATGAGTGGGCATCAAAGCTGTTTTAGTATCAGAAACCGGTCAACACTTCCTGGTGTCTGCCAAGCTCAGGTTCCCATGCACCTACAATATGGCAGAATACGAGGCTTGAATCTTGGGACTCAGATTGGCCATCAACATGAATATTTAGGAGTTCCTGGTAATCAAAGATTCAGATATGTTGGTACATCAAGTACTTGGAGAGTGGGCTACCAAGAACACTAAAATATTTCCATACCTGCATTGTGTACAAGATTTGATCAAAAGGTTCACTATGATATAATTCAAACACGTTCTGAAGATTCAGAACGAGTTCGTAGATGCGCTGGCTAACTTGTCTTCCATGATATAACATCTAGACAAGAATTTCATTGATCCTATCCCGATAGAGATTCGTAAGCAACCAACTTATTGCGTTCATGTTGAAGAAGTGTTTGACAGAAAGACATGGTTTCACGATATAAAGGAATATTGAGAATACCTGAAAAATTCTACATACAATCAGAAGCGCACGTTTCAAAGATTGGCCAACCACTTCTTTCAAAGTGGAGGAATTCTGCATAGAAGGACTCCTGACTTAGGATTGCTGCGATATATTGATACTAAGGAGGCATCTGGATTGCTCGAAGAAATAAATGGTGGAACATGCGGACCTTACATGAATGGGTTTGTTCTAGCAAAGAAGATATTAAGGGCAGGGTATTTCTAGATGACTATAGAGACGGACTGCATCAAATATGTACAAAAGTGCCACCAATGCGAGGTACGTGCTATAATAATATGGTGCCACCCAACGAACTCAATGAAATGAGTTCTCCTTGTCCTTTCTCCTCCATTAAATTGCGTGAGGTTAACCATTGCCTCCATTATTGCATTAGGCTAAGTGGTGCCTCCATTATCGCTGTTACATTTGCATGAGGCTAAGCACTATCTTCATTATTGCATAAAGCTAAACACTGCCTGCCTCTACATAGGGGCTAAGCACTGCCCTCGTCACACACAAGGCTAAGTGTTTCCTTGTCTCATTCTCTCATATGACTAAGCATCACTTGTTCCCTCTATAAAACTATCGATATCGACAAATCATTACATTGCATGGGCTAAAACATTGCCGCATTGTCCAAAGGCGTCATAGTCTGAATGTATCATCCTTATAGCCTGAAGATATCATGCCATGGCCTGAGGATCTCTCGAAGCTACGTATTATTATTCAATGGCGCAATAGTCTAGAGGCACCATCATCATGGCCTGAGGACACCATTTCATGGCTTGTGAATCCCTTATTATACTTTTCATGGCCCAGGACGTCATGGTCTACGACATCATCCTCATCGTCCAAAGACAACTCTCACGGTCCGAAGGAAATTTGAATCATGTTTAAATTTCCTTAGTAACCCTATATATTTACGTGCCTTGTATTTTAATTTTTGTAGGTAACTCGGGAGGTAACCGTTCTACAAATGGGAGCAATTACCACTCTAGTTCCGTTCACAATGTTCACATCCATTGATTATCTCAAACCATAATCACCCTAACATTTATCTCGAATACTCGTAACATTGAAATTCGCATTTATAACTTCAATTGAAATTACCCGTTACTCATGATACTATCCAATCCAATAGATCCCTTTTCGATAAACAAGACCACTCTTATAACAACTATATTAGTTTCGTTCGTCGTTGGATCTAGAACGACACACAACCTAATTCCTGTAACACCAGGGATATGTAGGAAACTCAAGAACCAGGTTCGACCCCCATTTTTTTCAAATACGCATCATCCTTACTCATTTCAGACAAAATTCATAATATTTTCTTTATCCGACAACTTTTTCATCATTCCCAAGTAAAGAGGGGCATCTGTTGATAACAATTTTCGCCCTCATATTTGATAAAATATTACATATACTTTCAAAATATCAATTTTGCATTATTACCCAATTTATAATAGGCATAAAGGTAATTTTCTATAATTTTAAAGCTTTAAAATTATTTTTCTTGCATTTAATTTGTTCAAATATTTATTAGTAATCCCTTTAAATTATGTTGGGATGATTTAATCATTCAAATTTACTGTTTATGCCCACATGGGTGTTTATAACATTTTACTTCATTTCATATAATTACATTTATATTTTTGAGCTACTTACATAATTTGTGCAATAATAACCTATATTCTATACATAATTATATTTATTACATTGTTTATGCAAAAATAAAATTTTTATATTTTTATAATGTTAAGCTATTATTTTTGGCATGTTACTGCATAAATAGCATTTTTATTATTTTATTAATTATTTTTAATTAATTTTGTGTATTTAATTTTTAGCCCAATATAGGGCTAATTTTGGACCAAAAACAAGCCCAAGGTACTTAGCCCATTCCCATTAAACCCTTCAGCAGCCCAAACCAAATGAGCTCTTCATTTAACCCGGCCACAACCCATCTCATAACCCGCCCCGCATACCTTTTATCCTGGCCATTGATCTTAAATGATCAACAGCCTACAACAACCCTTCCCCTCTCTTTATAACCTCTCACCCAAACTCTGGTGACGCATTTCCCTAACTTTCCGCCTCTATATTCTCTCATCTATCCACTCTCACACCAAACCTATCACGAACCCAGTACGCCCTCCGTGAACCATCGTGACAAAACCTAGTCTCTACGACTAAGTAAGTGTAAATTGCGAAAGAAAAACAAAATTTGCGGAAATAAAACAATTTAAACAGAAATAAAGTAATAAATGGCGTTTAAAAGTGCCGCTCGACATACAAAATATTTAGCTCTAAAACAAATTACATATTTCCAAGACATGAAAACCCCCGAATCATAAGCTAAGGATACTACATAACTCTAGCTCTCAAATGTCTAACAAAGAACAAAAATACAGAAGGACTAATACTTAAAAGCGAGAACAGAAACGGACTCCTCGGTCTGCGGACGCGGCAGATATACCTCGAAGTTGATTGAGCATTCGCCTCTCCTCAAAGGTGATAGGATTGAGTCGCGGTACCTAGATCTGCACATGAAAACATGCGCAGAAATGGCATGAGTACACCACAGCGGTACTCAGTAAGTGCCAAGCCTAACCTCAGTTGGGTAGTGACGAGGAAGGTTAGGGCCCTACTGAGGTTAAATAAAATATAAAGTTCGACAGTATTGAACAGAGCAGTATAAATAAATACAAAAGTAAAAGTAACACAGGATATAAAGGACATCAACAACTACACAAAGGCAAGGTAAACACATATAGAATATACTCAGCACAAATTAAGAGCAATCGGAGATCTTTCAGGATATCGTCCTGTAGTCCCGAATATTCATAGCCAATAGGTCTCTCGGGATACCGTCCCGTAGTCCAACTCATGGTATGCGGGGATCTACCAGAATCCCGTTTTGTAGTTCCAAATATAAATACCCAGTACTGGGGAAATCTACCGGGTGCATTCCCATAGTTCCATATAACTATACAGGGGGATCTATCGGAATCCCACATCCGTAGTCCCAAATGTAAACAGACAAGGGGGAGCTACCAGAGTCTCACATCCGTAGTCCCAATGTAAATACACAGCAACAGTAGGAAAAATACTCAAAAATGTCAAACTTCATATTAAGGAAAGCAAATAGTCTAGCCTAGAGAATTCAAGTAAAGCAGTTGAACTAATAAGGCAATTGAATCACTTTGACATGCTTTCTTAAGCTAACAACACACTAATAGTGCAAGTAATAAAACAGGAAAGAAAACATACTAGTAATTACTTAATGAAAACCAGATTTCCAACAATTAGCACAAGTATACACTCGTTACCTCACGTACAAGGCATTTCAATTATTATTATACCCAACCCTAAGGGGAAGGTCCCCCACACAAGGTTAGGCACGCCATTTACATCGAACCGACATAATAATCAATCCGAAACAACGTTCTTGCCACAAGTATTCGACTCAAAATGGCCCGAATCTATTCAATTCAATTTCATAATGTAAATAACACTTCAAGCAACTAATTATACAAAGAAATTCTAAACTAATACGTGAAATTAGATAAAATGACCAAAATGCCCCTCGGGCCCACATCTCGGATTTAGGTGAAATTTAACAATTCTAAATCCTCATACTCTCACAAGATTATATATATAAAAATTACTCCAATATGACATGAAAATCGTGATCTATACTCAATTGTTTGGCCTAGGAACTTTCTCCAACTTTTTCTCTTTTTTCCACCATTAATTCGAAATTTAAGGTTGGATTTAAGTTTAGATTCTTGGAAATCAGTCTAAATCGAGAAAGAATTACTTACCCAAAGAACCGAGGTGAAAATTTCTCTTCAAATCGCCAATCCTGAGCTCCCAAATCAAAGTTTCAAAGTTTTGAACTAAACGTTCGATTTTGTCCCTTTTCAGCCCACTGAAATTACATCTGCGGTCCTGGGACCACTTTTACGGTCCCGCTTTAGCAGAACCATTGTCGCATCTGCAACTTCACTTAAAATCTATTTTCCGCATCTACGACTCACCTTATGCAGATGCAATTCTGCTCCAGCGGAGAGCCTACCGCTTCTGCGATCCTTACTAAACTTTCCCATTTCTGCGGCACCGAACCTTCGGAACCCAAACTGCAGGTGCAGTTATGATAGAAAAATAGCTGAAGCAGCATCTTCAAAGCTCCAAAATCCTTACCATCCAAAATAATCCCGAGGTCCCTAGGACGTCAACCAAACCTACCAAAATATATACCATAGCTTTATTCAAACTTGTTCCAACATTCGGAACACTCCAAACAACATCAAAACACCTATTTTTAATCAGATTCGAGCCTAAGAATCTCAAAAACTCTAAAAATACACTTTCGATTAAAAAGTCTATCAAACCTTGTCCGAATAACCTTAAATTTTACACACACGTCACATTCAACACTACGGAGCTACTCCAACTTTCAAAATTCTATTACGACCCTCGGATCAAAATCTAACTATCGAGTCGGAAACCTTAAAATTTGACCTTTCGGAATTTCAAGCCTACATTAGCTATGGACCTCTGAAACACTATCCGAACATGCCCCTAAGCCTGAAATCACCCAACGGAGCTAATAGAACCATCAGATTTCCATTCTGAGGCCATCTTCACACTATTCTGGCTACGACCAACTTTCCAACACTTAAGCTCTCATTTAGGGACTAAATGTTCCAAAACTCTCCGAAACTCAAAACCGAACATCCTGGCAAATCAAAATAGCAGAAATAAACACGAGGAAAGTAGTTAATAGGGGGTTGGGACATAAATTCTTAAAACGATCGGCTGGGTCATTACATCATCCCACACATAAACATTCGTTTGTCCTCGAACGATTATAGAGACATATCCTGCTCGGTCTCCCAGGTCACCTTCTCGACCATCTGACTCCACCACTGAACCTTCACTGATGCAATGTTCTTTGACCACAGCTTTCTAACCTATCTATCCAATATTGCCATTGGCTCCTTAACATAGGATAGGTCCTTGTCCAACTGGATTGAACTGAAATCTAACACGTGCGATGGATCATCGTTATACCTCCAGAGCATCGAAACATGAAATACTGGATGGACTCCTGCCATGCTGTGAGGCAAGGAGAGCTCATAACAACCTCCCCAACCTACCTCAATATCTCAAAATGGCCAATAAACCTCGGAATCAACTTTCCCTTCTTCCAAAATCACATAACTCCCTTCATAGGCGAAACCTGAAGTAGAACCTGCTCTCCAACCACATAGGAAACATCACGAACCTTCCGGTCCACGTAGCTCTTCTGCCTGGACTGGGCCGTACAGAGTCTATCCTGAATTACCTTAACTCTCTCCACTTCATCCTAAACCAAATCTGTGCCTAGTAACCTAGCCTCACCCGGCTCAAACCAACCCATCAGAGATCTACATCGCCTCCCATATAAAGCCTCACAAGGCGCCATATGAATACTGGACTGATAACTATTATTGTATGCAAACTCCGCCAATGGAAAGAACTGATCCCAAGAACCTCCAAACTCGATCACACATGCACGGAGCATATCCTCAAGAATATGAATAGTGCGCTGGGATTGTTGGTCCATCTGAGTGTGAAATGTTGTACTCAACTCCACCCGAGTACCCACTCCAGAACCATTATGTGAACTAAGTACCTCTATCCGAAAGATAGAAACTGTAATACCATGCAGGCAAACAATCTCCTGGATATAGATCTCCTCCAACCGCTCTGAAGAATAAGTAGCACACATAGGAATAAAATGAGCAGACTTGGTCAGCCGATCCACAATCACCCAAATAGCATCAAACTTTCTCAAAGTCCACGGGAGCCTAACTACAAAGCCCATGGTGATCCACTCCCACTTCCACTCCGAAATCTTTATCTGCTGAAGCAACCCACCTGGTCTCTAGCGCTCATACTTCACCTGCTGACAGTTGAGGCACCCATCTACAAACCCCACTATATCTTTCTTCATCCGTCTCCACAAATAGTGCTGCCTCAAATCTTGATACATCTACGGCACCCGGACGGATGGAATACCACAAACTGTGGGCCTCATCTACAATAAACTACCGAAGCCCATCAACACCAAACTCAACCCTGCATGATCAACACTCCGTCCTCACCAATGGTCACATCTCTAGCATCACCATGCACACCTTGTCCTTGAGGACAAGCAAATGGGGGTCATTATACTAACGCTCCCTGATACGATCAAATAAAGAAGACTGAGAAACCACGCAAGCTAGAATCCGACTAGGCTCAGAAAGATCCAATCTCACAAACTAGATGGCTAGGGACTGAACATCCACCGCCATAGGACTCTCTGATGCTGGTATATAAGCCAAACTCCCTAAACTCTCTGCCCGATGACTCAAAGCATCAACCACCATATTGGCCTTGCTCGAGTGATATAGAATAGTGATATCATAGTCCTTCATCAACTCTAACCACCTTCTCTGGTGAAAATTTAGGTCCTTTTGTTTGAATAGGTGCTGCAAGCTTCGATGGTTAGTATAAATCTCACAAGGCACACCGTATAAATAATGGGGCCAAATCTTCAGGGCATGAACAATGGCAGCTAACTCAAGTTCATGGACTGGGCAATACTTCTCGTGTACCTTCAACTGCCTGGACGCGTAGGAAATCACCCTACCGTCTTGCATCAAAATCGCCCCAAGGTCAATCCTCGAGGCATCACAATAGATAGTGTAAGACCCCGAACCTATAGGCAATATCAAAATTGGGGTTGTAGTCAAAGCTGTCTTGAGCTTCTAAAAGCTCACCTCACACTCTTCCCTCTACTGGAACGGAGCACCCTTTTGGGTCAGCCTGCTCATAGGGGTTGCGGTCGATGAAAACCCTTTCATAAAGTGACGGTAGTAACCCCAAGAAAACTACGAATTTCTGTAGCTGTGGATGGTCTGGGTCAACTCTGCACTGCCTCTACCTTCATCAGATCCACCTGAATACCCTTACTCGATACCACATGGGCTAAGATGCAATCAAATCCAACCAAAACTCACATTTTGAGAACTTTGCATATAGCTTCTTTTCCCCTAGAGTCTGAAACACTGTCCTCAGGTGCTGCTCATAATCTTATCGACTCCGGGAATACACCAGAATGTCATTAATAAAGACAATGATAAATGAGTCAAGATATGGCCGGAATACACTATGCATCAAATACATAAAGGCTGCGGGGGCATTGGTCAACCCAAATGACATAACAAGGAACTCGTAATGACCATACCGAGTCCTGAAAGCAGTCTTTGGGATATCTGGCTCCCGAATCTTCAACTGATGTTATTCTAAGCACAAGTCAATCTTAGAAAACAACAGTGCGCCCTGAAACTGGTCAAACAGATCATCAATATAAGGCAAAGGATAACAGTTCTTCACTGTAACCTTGTTCAGCTGGCAATAACTAATACACATATGCATATAACCATCCTTTTTCTTCACAAACAATACAGGATCACCCCAAGGTGATACACTAGGTCAAATAAAGCCCTTATCAAGCAATTCCTGTAACTGATCCTTTAACTCAAGAGGAGTCATACAATACGGAGGAATAGAAATAGGCTGAGTACCCGACAACAGATCAATCATAAAATAAATATCTCTATCAAGCGACATGCTTAGAAGATTAGCTGGAAACATATCGAAAAAGTCCTGTACTACTGGAACTGAATCAACTCAAGGGATATCAATACTGACATCTCTCACATAGGCTAAATACGCGTCACACCCCTTATGAACCATACACTAAGCTTTACGAAAATAAATAACTCTACTGGTAGTGTGATCTAAAGTACCCTACCACTCAACATGCGACATACCTGGCATAGCCAGCGTCACAGTCTTGGCGTGACAATCAAGATAGTATAATGGGGCGACAACCAGTCCATGCCCATGATAATGTCAAAATCTACCATGCTGAGTTACAATAAATTGGTTATGGTCTCAAAACCATTAAGAGCAACCAAACATGACCGATAAACATGGTCCACAATAAGAGAAACTCCCACAAGAGTAGAAACATAAACAGGGGAGCTCAAAGAATCCCGAGATACCCCCAAATGCAAAGAAAAATAAGAAGACACATAAGAATAAGTGGAGCTTGGATCAAAGAGAACCGATGAATCTCTATGACACACTAGTATAATACCTGTGATGACTCAATTAGAGGCAACAGTCTCGGTAAGGGCAGGAAGGGCATAGTATCGGGCCTGGTATCCCACTTTAGGGCGACCTCTACCTCCTCGACCTCCACCTCTAGATGGCTGAGTAGGTGGGGTAGCAACAGGAGCGGTAACCATAGCCTTAGAACTCTACGGGGCACGCTATGGCTGAGAAGTCTGTGGAGGTGCACCCCTCCCAAGTTTGGGGCAATCCCACACCATATGGCGTGTGTCACCACACTCAAAACAAGCTTTAGGAGGATATGGTGGCTATGACTAGCTCGGGCCAGGTTTGCTGGACTGACCTCTGAAAGCACCCCGCGCAGGAGGCTCAAAGGTTGATAATAAGGCTCCTAAGGCCTAGGAGGAACTGGAAGACTACTGGCAGCTGGAAGAGCTGAATGAATAGGCAACTCATATAACCGCTACCATGACAACCTATAGCTACAGCATGGACACCAGAATAATGGCCCGACTCTCGAGACCTCTTGGCCTCCCTCTCGCATCTCTCCATAGCATGCATACCCTGAATCCTCCTAGCAATACTCACTACCTATTGATAAGGAATATCCATCTCTAACTCACGAGCCATGCTAGACCTGATGCTGGGAATAAGCCCTTAATAAATCGAAAAACCCTTTCACGAACATTAGAAACCAAGGCTGGTGCTTGTCTAGCCAAGCTAGTGTAACAGACATCATACTATAAGACAGTATAACACCCTGGCACAAATTCTCAAACTCGGTGCACCATGCATCTTTGAGGCTTTGAGGTCAAACTATCTCATGAATAGATATGAAAAATGGGTCCAAGTCAGTGAAGCAGCCTCGTCCGGACTGTCTAACTCATAGGTGCGCCACCACTTATAGGCAGCTCCTCGAAGCTGGAAACTAGTGAAGTAAACCACGCTCGATCCTGATATACCCATGGTACAGAGAATACGGTAGCACTCCTCCAAAAATCCCAAGGCTTCATCTGAGGCTAATCCACTGAATACAGGAGGATTATACTTCTTGAACCTCTCAAGTCTTCGCTGCTCATCCTCCGAAGCCGCTGCCTTGTCCTCACGCTGGCCTGGGACTACAGGCTGCATAGGAATAATCTGTTGGACCTGACCAACAAGCACTCACTGCTCAAGAGTGCGGGTTGTGGGAGTCTGTGCTTCTCCCCTGGCCTGGGATGTAGCTACAGCAAGGGGAAGCAACCCTGCCTGAGCCAAAGTGGTGTACATGCTCATGAACTGTGCCAGAGTCTCCTAAAGTGCTAGCGTGGTAGTAGCAGTAGGCGTGTTAGGTGCCTAGATCCCGACTAGCACTGTTGGTGGCTCTTCGGTGGCAGCTCGCTCAGGTGCTCTGGATGTACCGCGTGCGCATCCTCGGCTCTACCACGGCCCCCGCCTTTGACGGCTACAGTAAGGGGCACAGGTGCCTGATCATCTCGGGTAGCACATGTCCTCACCATCTGTGAGAGAATAGAAGAAAGATGTTTAGAATTGTGAATGTCAAAACTCTCACACGGCAAGGAAATCAAATGAAATGGAATTTTTCTAACAGTTACATAGCCTCTCGTAGATAAGTACTGATATCTCCGTACTGATCAGCGAGACTCTAATAAACTGGCTTGTGATTCATGACTCCTATGAACCTAAAGCTCTGATACTAACTTGTCACGACCCCGGCTTTCCCTCCATGAACCATCGTGACGGCACCTAGTCTAGGTAAGCCTAAATTGCGGAAGAAAAACCAAATTTGCAGAAATAAAATAATTTAAAACAGAAATAAAGTAATAAACAGCATTTAAAAGTGCCGCTCAGAATATTTAACTCTCAAAACTAATACATATTTCCAAGACTGGCAAACCCATGAATCATAAGCTAGGATACTACATAGCTCTAACTCCAGAATGTCTAACAAAGAATAGAAATACAGAAAGGCTAATACTTAAAAGTGAGAATAGAAAGGGACTCGGTCTCCGGACGCGGCAGATATACCTCGAAGTCGCTAGAGCAGTCACCTCACCTCAAAGGTGATAGGACTGAGTCGCGGTACCTGATCTGCACATAAGAACATGTGCAGAAAAGGCATGAGTACACCATAGCGGTACTCAGTAAGTGCCAAGCCTAACCTCGGTTGGGTAGTGACAAAGAAGGTCAGGGCCTTCTTAGGTTAAATAAAAGATAAATTTTGAAAGTATAGAATAGAGCAATATAAATAAATACATTGGTAAAAGTAACACATGATATAAAGGACAAGAACAACTACACAAAGGCAAGGTAAACACATAAGGAATATACTCAGCACCAATTAATAACAATCGGGGATCTTCCAGGATACCGTCTTGAAGTCTCAACTATACATAGCCAATAGGTCTCTCGGGATACCGTCCCGTAGACCAACTCATGGTACGGTGGGATCTACTAGAATCCCATTCCATAGTCTCAAATATAAATACCAGTACTGGGGAATCTACTAGTGCATTCTCGTAGTTACATATAACTGTGCAGGGGGATCAACCAGAATCCCACATCCGTAGACCCAAATATAAACAGACAAGGGGGAGCTACTGGAATCCCACATTTGTAGTCCCAATGTAAATACACAACAACAATAGGAGAAATACTCAAAAATGTCAAACTTCATATTAAGGCAAACAAATAGTCTAGCCTAACATTCTGCACAAAATTCAGGTAAAGCAGTTGAACAAATAAGGCAATTGAATCACTTAGACATGCTTTCCTAAGCTAACAACAAGCTAATAGTGCAAGGAATAAAATAGGAAAGAAAACATACTAGTAATTACTTAATGAAAACCGGATTTCCAACAATTAGCACAAGTACGCACTCGTCACCTCACATACAAGTCATTTCAATTATCAATATACAAAATCCTAAAGGAAATGTCCCCCACACAATGTTAGGCAAACCACTTACATCGAACCGGCTCAATAATCAATCCAAAACCATGTTCTTGCCATGAGTACTCGACTCCAAATGGCCCGAATCTATTCAATTCAATTTTATAATGTAAATAACCCTTCAAGCAACTGATTCTACAAAGAAATTCTAAGCTGATACACGAAACTAGGTAAAATGCCCTTTTGCCCCTCGGGCCCACATCTCAAATTCGGGTGAAATTTTCAAATTCTGAATGCTCATACTCTCACGAGCTTATATATATAAATATTTCTCCAATCCAATATCAAAATAATGATATAAACTCAATTGTTTGGCCTAGGAAATTTCTCCAACTTTCCCTCAATTTTCCACCATTAATTTGAAATTTAATGATGGATTTAAGTGTAGATTCATAGAAATTAGTCTGAACCGAGAAAGAATGACTTACCCAAAACACTGAGGTGAAAATATCTCTTCAATCTCCAATCCCGACCTCCCAAATCAAACTTTCAAAGTTTTGAACTAAACCCTCGATTCTGCCCCTTTTCTGCCTAGTGAAATTGCATCTGCGGTCTTGGGACCGCTTCTGTGGTCCTACTTTTGCGGAACCGTTGTCGCATATGTGACTTCACTTAAAATCCATTTTCCACATCTGTGACTCACCTTCCGCGGATGCGATTCTGCTCCAGCAGAAAAACTACCGCTTCTGCGGTCCTTGCTACACTTGCCCATTTCCGCTTCTACGATTAATGAGCTACTTCTGTGTCACCGTACCTGCGGAACCCAAACCACAGGTGCGGTTATGATAGAAATAGCTGAAGCTGCAACTTTAAAGCTCAAAAATCCTTCCGTCAACCATCCGAAATCATCCTGAGGCTCCCGGGACATCAACTAAGCCTACCAACTATTGCGCCCCCTTTTTCCTTCATGGAAATTGGGTTCATGACATTTGGGAGGACAACTCATTCCTTTTGGGAATTGGATTTAATTTGAAGAGTCGCCACCTAATGAGTAGGGTGCATTAGGACACCGAGGAGATTTTGATTTGAGTAACCACAGATAGGGTAAGGGCTAGAAATTATTCTAAGGGGAAGGTGTTAGGCACCCCTCAGAATCCACTAGTGTGGTTCCCGACCAGACTAATATTGTGAATTTTAGATGCAAATAACACATAGACAAATAAAAACTTCAAATAAGAGGGGATTTTCACATAAGGGTTTGCAAACAAATAAAGTTGGAAAGAACTAAAAGAAAGCTGATTTTTCTTTTAAAAAAATAAGAAAGAGCTTGAAATTCCTTTGAAAAAAAGACAAGAAAGAAGGGAAAGGAGGTCCTAGGTTTATTAACAATATGGATCACCCCACACAATGTCCGATAATCACTCCTCAATGAGGGGCTACATGTGACATTATCGCGTGGTCATCATATCCATATCTACCTTTCCCACATCGTTAAGGTACTAAAGCACATAATGGTCTCATTTACTTATTGCATGCTATTACCCGTCCCAATCCTATCAGTTCCGGAGGCATTTAGGGCTACTAATCCTAAAGGGGAGGGATATTAGGCTAATTTGTAGTTTTAAAGGTAAAACTTCTTGGGCGACATTCAAAACATGTATAGCAAGTTGGGGGAAAGCATATAACAAGAAAAGGCTCAGATACACTCCCTTTAGACAAAAAAGCACATAATTTAGTATGACTTACACATACTAGTTAAGGTCTGATTATGTACTAAACATGAGAGAACTTAAAGGTCGAGGCAGACTGATTTATCGCATAATTCAGATAGGAAGCCCGACACAGGCTTGCCTGCTAGTTGTAGCTTATTAATAGAACTGATTTAATTTAAAACATTATCCTAAGGCTTGACTATGTGCTGGACAAGGATACTATAGGCATGGCATCTACTGAACTCAGAGTGCAATAAAACAACAAGGTCTAAAATGAATTGAATATGTTCTGGTTTTAAAAGGGAAGTCAGATTATTAAAACAAAGGCCAATTTTAACAAAGGTTATGAATTCTATAGCACTGTTGTTACTGCTTTTAGTTCCATATGTGAATGAAGCGGCTCAAATTCGATTGAAGGTTCCTATAGGCATGCTTTCTACGCGTAGTTGATTTTGAACGTGGTATAAATTGGAGGAAACTTATTTTAAAGACTTATGAACATAATATCTAGGTGCTAAATTGTTGGAAAACCTATGAACATGATTTCTAAGTGCAGAAGTTATTTGGAAAACCTATGAACACGATTTCTATATGCATAAATTATTTGAAACCCAATGAACATGGTTTCTATATAGAGAAATTACTCGAAACCCTATGAACATGTTTTCTACATGCAGAAATTACTTTAAGAATCCTATGAACATGATTTCTAAAATGCAAAAATTACTCAAAAGTATATATAGGCATGATATCTAGCCTTTTGGCATACATAGTTACCCTCCTTTTTCACTAGCCATCCCCAAGAGTTTATTACAAGTTATTATAGCCCAGATTAAAGTAAAAAAAAATACGTCAGAAAAATACAAATACAAGTACAACCAAGGAGAGCCTGATTCAGACTTCATGTCTGAAATATGAGGTAAACCAACTCTATAAGATCATGATCCAAAGCCTTTCTCTTATTTAAGTGTGTCAAAGTTCCCTAAGAGCCTCAAAGGGACTCCAGCCAATGCTCACACCCAAATTTTCTATTCGATTGGAACAAGTGCAATGTGGAAGGACCAGCCCTCAAGTGTCCAAGTTCAGAGGGAGCTCAAAAGGTTCCAAGGCAAGGCTCATAAGAGGGGGGGTAGAACTTAAAGTCTAAAAAGTGTGCAAGTGAAAAAATAAAACTTTAAGGACTAGGGAAGTAAATAAAAGGTAAAAGGGTACTGGGAAATAGCTACAGAATTAAAAACTTAACACAAAAGGAATTCAGGGGTTGGGACTGATTGCAGAGAGCCCTTATGCTTGGGCATGCACAGCAATAGGGGGATGATGTTATGCTCATAAAACCAACTAGAATATACAGCATACAATGATAACATGAGGTTATGATCCTAGGGGGCCAAATTTGAGTCAATACTTTAATGTTGTCATGCCTCAAACAACCATCAGTGTCAAACGACTTAGAATATACAGTAGAGGTAGAACGGGTAGAATGAAAATGCTAACACATACTGAATCAAAATAAATAAGTAGGCATCCAGGAGGAAAAGGTGTTAAATAAACACATAGTTGTGATGTTGAATCATAATTAAAACATACCAGTTTAAGGAAAGCAAATAGAGAAAAAAGCAGGCAGCAGGACTTGCAAACAGGCCACAGTACAAACAATAAGAAATAGTATTTTTGAGTGTAAGTGTAAGTTCAGAAAACCACGAGTGATTGTGTATAGAAAAATAAGAGTCTTCGTGTATTTATAATGTGAAGAATAGGCAGAAACAAGGTAAGAAAACAATTAAGGAACTGAATATCAATTAAGAATCAAAACTTCCTTTAATTAAGGAATTAAGATTCAAACGGTAAAAACTATTTAAGGAAAGAAATCAAATAAACATCTTGTGCAAATTAGGCCATTAAGGGTAAATACATATGGGTTTTAATTAAGGGAAGAAGTTTGAAAATACACAGTTAAAACAAATAAGGTAAGGATCCATCAGTTTACAGTGAATCAAGGGGGTCAAAGATTTTTGTAAGTATTATTCCATGAATGAACCAAGTCAGAAAAGCTAAGGAAAACTTTGACTCAAATCGAGTAACAAGGAAGTCAGCAAACATGGAAAGGAATCAATCAAACTTATACAAAGAAAGTCTAAAATCAGTCACAATTGACAGCCATTTAAAAGGGAAGTTCAAAGTGAAAATGTCATGCAATTGCAAAATAAGTGAGCAGTAGACTATAGGAATATGGTAATTTAGAAGAGAGAGTATCAAATAGCATGCGAAAAAGGTCAAGTAAAGGTCTTATAGGTTTAGCAAAAGTCAGAAGCATATGAAGAAACAAAATTAAAGCAATGATTTTGAAACTTAGTGAAGCAGTAGATGAAACGAATCCAGGAACTCAAATAAGTCCAAAAAGTTAGGGATTTTGAAACCAAGCAAGTTCAGAGATGAAGCACAAGCAAATCACATAGCCAATGGTCTCAAAACTCAAATGAAACCCCAAATTTTAGGGTTTTCCATCAATCGAGTGTAGAGATGAAAGGGCAAGTAATCAATGCAAATAATACTGACGAAACAACTTCAAAAATCTCATAAAGAAATTGAGACTTTTAACATGTATCTTTCAGTAAAAGGAACACATAAGAATCAAAATATGAGAAACAACATAAAAATACAGTAGAAGATACTACATAAGAAATATAGTAGATGTAATGACACAAGAAATATAGTAGCATAATAGAAGAACACAAAGGAAATACAGTAGAAGAAACACATAAGAAATACAGTAAAACATGCTAAAGATCAGAGAAATTTTAAAGGACAACTTGATGAAACCCTAAATCGGAAAAAGATGAAGGTTCGGAAGGTGTAGTTTTGAAAGATCTTTGAGAAATATGCTTAAGATCTTAGAGAAAACACAAATATACAACATATCTAAAAGAATCGGAAAAACCTCGAAGGGTTAAGGTTTCAGAAAACACAAGTAGTGAGAAAGGCTTGGAAAAGTCACTGATCTAAGCCTGAGAAGTCGAGATTAGGCTCGAATGACCATGGCTGGCTAGAGCGAGGTAGGAGATGTCCAAAGAACTCTAGTCAATTGAAGTCTAGGCCAAGCTTCTTCTTGGTCATACTTCAAAACCACAATAACCAGGCGTGTAGGAGCCATAAGAGGCTGGTATAAGACTTCCATAGCCTTAGAAGCCATAGATTCCAGTGGTTTTTAGAACGGAAGTGGTGGAAGGCGGCTAGGGTTTGAGAAGCTTCGAGAGAGTTTGAGAGAATATGGGAGGGAGGGAGGGGGTAGGGGTTTCAAAGGCGATTGATGATGCCAAATGAGTAGGGTTTGGGGGGTAATTGGTAATTAAAAATGGAAAGGTTAAAATGTGGCATTGATCATTTTGATCAACGACCAGGATTAAACGGGGAAGCCGGGCTAGTCGTTTAAACGGGCTGTGGGTCGGGTAAATATACGATCGGGTAATTGCAATTATACACGGTTTAACTTTAAAAATACTAAATAAATTTGTAAAAATATGAAAAAATTATGTTAGCTATATTTTAGTATAAATATGAGAATCCAATAAATGAATCACCAAAATAATAATTTTTTGGGACAATTATTGGGTTTTTCTTGATAAAATAAGGAAGTGAATTGGTTTAAATTTTTTTGGAAAATTAAGGAAAAGTAATAAAACCTTGGGATGTACTTATATATGCATATATAGGCTATTGTTTGAGGGTATTTTGAATATATATATATATATATATATAGGAAAAAATCAGGTATCAACAGCTGCCCCTCTTTACCCGGAAGGATGAAAGAGTTGTCGGGTAAAGATACGATGACCAATTTTGACCAAACGAAATGGTTTGAAGAAATTTGGTTGCGCTCTAGTTTTTGAGTTGCCTACATATCCCTGGTCTTACAGGAATCAGGCCATGTGTAGTTCGGGATCCGTCGGCGGAGTATGCCGACGGAGACCTTTCAAGAACGGACGCAATATTCAGGTTGGGATAAATGGTTAAGGTCAAGTAGGGCTGCAGGAACTGGAGCGGAATCGCTCCTACCGAGATGGCCGTTGCTTCCTAGTTTACCTGTAAATAAGTAAAACACGTGTATATTGTGCGGAAATCTAAACGTGATGCAACTTCCCGTCGGACCATGAATGTTGTCTTTAGACGGATAGGATGACGTCCTCAGACCATGATGTCCTGGGCCATGAAGCTTATAATAAAGGATTCGCAGGCCATGAAATGATGCTCTCGAGCTATGAGAATGATGCCTCTGAAACATGATGACTTTGAATAATAATATGCAAGATATTAAGGGATCTTTAGGCCATGGCATGGTCTTCTCGGGCTATGTAAATGGTGCCTCCGAATGATGACACCCTCAGATAATTTGGCGATCTTTCAGCCCATGAAATGCAGTAGGTGGGAATCTTTCAGCCATGCATAAAATAAAGTGGCGATTTTTCAACCATGCAAGTGTAAATAAGGTGACGATCTTTCAGCCATGCAGAACGTAAAATAAAGTGGCGATCTTTCAACCATGCAACCGTAAATAAAGTGGTGATATTTCAGCCATGCAAGCATAAAGAAAGTGGTGATCTTTCAGCCATGCAAATGTAACTAAAGTGGCGATCTTTCAGCCGTGCAAACGTAAATAAAGTGGCGATCTTTCAGCTATGCAAACATAAATAAAATGGCGTTCTTTCGGCCATACAGAGGGCAAAATAAAGCAGCGATGTTTCGGACACGCAAAATGTAAAGGTGGCGATTTTCAGCCGTGCAGATGCAGATGGAGACAGTATTTAGTCTTGAATGTTATCATGGAGACAGTATTTAGAATGAAAATGCTAACACATACTGAATCAAAACAAATAAGAAGGCAGCCAGGAGGAAAAGGTGTTAAATAAACACATAGTTGTGATGCTGAATCATAATTAGAATATACAAGTTTAAGGAAAGTGAATAAAGAAAGAAGCAGGCAACATGACTTGCAAACAGGCCATAGTACTAACAACAAGAAAGAGTATTTTTTAGTGTAAGTGTAAGTTCAGAAAACCACGAGTGATTGTGTATAGAAACTAAGAGTCTTCGTGTATTTATAATGTGAAGAATAGGCAGAAACAAGGTAAGAAAACAATTAAGGAACTGAATATCAACTAAGAATCAAAACTTCCTTTAATTAAGGAATTCAGATTCAAATGGTAAAAACTATATAAGAAAAGAAATCAAATAAACATCTTGTGCAAAGTAGGCCATTAGGGGTAAATACCTAGGGTTTTAATTAAGGGAAGAAGTTTGAAATACACGGTTAAAACAAATAAGGTAAGGATCTATCAGTATACAGTAAATCAATGGGGTCAAAGATTTATTGGTCCATGAATGAACCAAGTCAAAAAATCTAAGGAAAACTTTGACTCAAATCGAGTAACAAGGAAGTCAGCAAACATGGAAAGGAATCAATCAAACTTATACAAAGGAAGTCTGAAATCAATCTCAATTGACAACCATTTACAAGGGAAGTTCAGCACATATAAAGAGTACACAAGTAACAGGCATGCGGGGTTGAATTTAGGACAAAGTGAAAGTGTCATGCAATTGCAAAATAAGTGAGCAGTAGATAGGAATATACTAATTCAGAAGAGAGAGTATCAAATAGTATACGAAAAAGGGGTCAAGTAAAGGTCTTATAGAGTTTAGCAAAAGTCAGAATCATATGAAAAAACAAAATTGAAGCAATGATTTTGAAACTTAGTGAAGCAGTAGATGAAATGACTCCAGGAACTCAAATAAGTCCAAAAAATTAGGGATTTTGAAATCAAGCAAGTTCAGAGATGAAGCACAAGCAAATCACATAGCCAATGGTCTCAAAACTCGAATAAAACCCCAAATTTTAGGGTTTTTGCCATCAATCGAGTATAGAGATGAAAGGGCAAGTAATCGAGGAAAATAATACTGACGAAACAACTTTAGAAATCTCAGAAAGAAATTGAGACTTTTAACATGCATCTTTCAGTAAAAGGAATACATAAGAATCAAAGTAGGAGAAACAACATAAAAATACACTACATAAGAAATACGGTAGAAGTAACGACACAAGAAATATAGTAGCATAATAGAAGAACACATAGGAAATATAGTAGAAGAAATACACATAAAAAATACAGTAAAACAGGCTAAAGATCAGAGAAATTTTAAAGGACAATTTGACGAAACCCTAAATCGGAAAAAGATGAAGGCTCGAAAGGTGTAGTTTTGAAAGATCTTTGAGAAAAATGCTTAAGAGCTTAGAGAAAACAAAAATATACAATTGTAGCAAGGTAGGAGATGGCCAAATAACTCGAGTCAATTGAAGTCTTGGCTAAGCTTCTTCATAGTCAAACCTCGAAACCACAATAACCAGGAGTGTAGGAGCCATAGGAGGCTGGTATAAGACTTCCATAGCCTTAGAAGCCATGGATTCT
>MU686025.1:6156-130242 GCA_026770625.1 Nicotiana glauca | reverse complement strand
CGACCGCATATTGGACCGCATTTTAACTTCAATTTTTGACAAATCTTCTGTTACACTCTGCGGTAGGAATGCGGTTTGCATAGCTGATCTGCGACCGCAGAAATGACAATTTCTGGAAAAATTGATTCTTTTGATTTTTAAAGCTTAGATCACTACAAAAGGTCCGAACCGCGGCTCGCGAGAAGAATTCTACACATTCCTAACACAATATTCGGACCTTGACATTATGAGCTACTAGGTTTTAAGCACAAAATTTTACGGGGCCTTACAATTTATGTGACCCAGCCACAACAACTAATAATGTTAATAAATTAAATATGTTGTAAATCGTGGGTACGGTTCAGGTGACACGAGTTGCAATGTGTACCAAACAAAGAAGTGTATGACAATGGTAACTTGTTTCAGAATAATCCCATAACCAATAAAAGCAGTTTGAAAGTAAAAAATGCGCATAGGTTTAAATTGTGTAATATATCAGATAATTAGGCCAAATATTAATAGTTGAGCAACCGTTCTAAACCTACGGAAACAAGGAATGCGTAACGCAGTTTGAAAGTTAAAAATGTGCATAGGTTTAAATCTGTGTTTCGTGGACTGTAAAATAGAGTTAAACTTCGTCGATTCATGATTTTAAACAGGTGACTTGGGACACCGTAAATTATCCCATGTGACGACTCTGAATTTGAATAACTAATTCTGTTCGATTATTGTCACTTTAATTGGAAAAATTCCCCCTATCCCTCTCGGGGTTGAAAAAGGAGGTGTGACAGTGGAAATATATTATACACGTGTAGCGAGACAAGAAGGGTATTTATATTATTATTGCACACATGGCGAGACAAGGTGGGTTGTGTCAGGGATTGATTTGTGATGACTTGTGAAGGCTTGGGGGCATTCTTGTTGTTGATACTTGTGTAGTGGTGTACTCACCTGTGTGAGTTCTATTTCGTGAAAATTTGTGGGAAAACATTCTATGTGTTGTCCGTTCTTTTTCTATAATTACTAGCTGGAATGAACTAAGTTAAGACGCTTGCACAAGCATACACATAGTTAATCACTCTTATTGGCTAAAAGTATGAAACTTTGATATTGTTGAGTAATGAATTGGTAAATAGGGCACATGATTCCAAGTGTTTAGGGTTCCGGAATTGGAACTTGTGAAATGTGAATATTCTGAGGTTCGGTACCTCGTGAATGGTTATTTACTGGAGCCTGGTGTGAAAGTGGTTGTGTTTATTGAGTTGTAACTTGTCTTTTCTTTATCTGTGTTCACCCGATCAAATTGTGTTATGTTCACTCTACTGTGTCATTATTATGGTGTTCCGCTGTTAGTTGTTGATTCCCTTTCTTACTGTAATTACCATATTATTGTCATTGTCATTCTGTGTAGTCCTTGTATAGATATCATACTCTGTTATTCTTACACTCATATTCATTCGGGTTATTTAGTCCAGTAGGTGTCTTTACCGTCACTCGTCACTACTCCATCGAAGTTAGTCTTGATACTTGCTGGGTACCGTTGTGATTTACTCATACTACATTTTTATATTTTTTTATGCAGACCCAGGTAATTGGTCATTAGTAGCTCTGCGGATCGTTGCTATGGTGACTCAAGGTAAACCTGTTGCTGCATTTGCAGGCTTCGAAATCACTTTCTAGTTTTTGTATTGCACTGTTCATCCCTATTTTTTAACAGTTGTATTTAGAAGTTTTCTAGCACTCACTCTCTAGAGCTTATGACTTGTACACTACCGGTTTTGGGGTTGTAAATTCTAAAGAGATTTCTATTTCAATTGTTAGATATTATTCAAATATTGTTGTTGTTTCAATTAATGCTAGGTTTACCTAGTCCTTAAGATCATGTTCCATCACGACACCCAACGGGGGGAAAATTGGGTCGTGACAAGATACCATAATTGATCCCCTCAATGAACCTGCAAAGTCGCTCTCTAACTATAGAAAACAAAGCATGTGCATGCCTGGACAAATCATTGAATCTAATAGCATACTCTGACACTGAAACAATACCCTGGCGCAGCTCCTCACTCCACGTGCCATGCATCCCAAAGCTGTATTGGCTAGGCTACCTCGTAATAGATACCTTGCAAATGTGACCTGACTGATCGAAAATGCTAGAAAGCTTGCCCAGCCCCACCTTCGCAAATGTGAACTCTTGGTTAACAAATGCGAACCTAGAAGACTGCAACTTAATATTGCAATTGCAATCCTAATCATGCAAATACGAGATTTGAGGCATCTATGCAAAATCGGAAAAACTTAAACTCTACCCAACACTCTGCTACGGGTCCGAAACTCACCTAAGCCCTCGGGGCTCCAAATCAAACATCGACACAACTCTAAAAACATATCACGAACTTGTTTGCATGATCAAATCATCAAAATAACATCCAAAATCACGAATTTGACCTCTAAACACATGAATTCAATATGAAACTCAAGAACTTCTATAAACATAATCGCACGTTAGATTCCTATCAAATCAACTCGGAATGATGCCAAACTTTGCGGACAAGTTCCAAATGACATACAGACTTATTCCAAGTCTAGAAACAGAAATCCAAACACGATAGCTATGAAGTCAACCTACGATCAAACTTATAAAAATTCTAAGCCTTTACACTGCAAAATTTCGGCAAATAATAGAAATCAACCTACGAACCACCAAATTCGATTTCGAGTGCATGCCCAAGTCCAAAATCACGATGTGAAGTGATCGGAGCCATCAAAACACCACTATGGGGTCGTCACAAAAAATGCCTCAGTCAACATTTTCAACTTAAGCTTCTAAAGTTAGAATCTTTCATCCAAATTCATCTCAAAACATTCAAAAATCAAATCCGACCATCCACACATAATACACAATATGAAGCCACTCAAGACCTCGAGCTACTGAACGGAACTTGAAAGATCAAAATGACCGGTGGGGTCGTTACAAAAATGATATGTAGACTATCTGAAACTCACCAAAGCCCCTTGGGCTTCAAACCAAACATGCACACAAGTGTAATAACATCATGCATACTCGTTTGTGTGATCAAAACACAATAATAACACTTAGAACTATGAATCAGACATCAATATGCATGAAATTTTCAAAGACACTCAAGAACTTTCATGTTACATCCCGTACTTTAGTATTAGGATGAGTAATCCATATGAGCTTGAAGGGATTATGACCATTCAAGAGATTATAGAGGATTTGTGAAATTGTTATTGTAAGACCCCATAAGTTAACAACCTTGATATTGCTAGATATATTTTGATATGGTATTTTTAATGGAATATTTTGTGTAAAAAGTTTTAAAAAAATAATTTCATATAGTTATTAATATTACTACTTTTGAATATGCTTTAAATTATACACATAATATAAGTATTTCTATGAGATTTTATTTATTGAAAGGGTATAAATTATTTTCTCACAAGAAAAGAAGGTTATCTTTTTACCATTTTAAGAATTACTCGTAAAAAAATTTGTACACATTATATGAGATTAGGAAAATTAAAAGTTGAGAAAATATATGTATTTTTACATGGATATTTTAATAAAATAATAACAATGTATGTTTTGATTTATATGGTACCATAATTTATTAATATTGTAATATTTTAATAGTAGTATTTTAAGTAATTTGAGATAATTCTTAATTATGTGATTAATTGGTCAATTAATACATATTAGTGGGAGATTAATTGAATTTTTTTGGATAAGATTAAATAACCTCTGGCAAGCTTTTCTTACCTATCTAATGACTATTAAATAAGGGGAAAGATGTCACACTTTGAGAAAGTCAAGTGCGACCAAGCTTGGAATGTGGGGCCTACCCAAATATTAAAGATAACATTCATAATTTAATTTCAGCAAAGCTTTTCCATTACATAGTAACGTAAATTCTAATCTCTTAAGAAACATTCCAGCCAAGCTTTCCACTGAATAGTAACGTTTATACTAAATATATCTTGAGAAAGAGTGTTAGTAAAGATGATCTTGAAATAGCAACATTATTGCTTTGAGCATTTCATACGAATTGCTCCCTATTTCAATCTCACTGTTACGTGTTCCGTCGCAATTAACGTGTGTTAGAGGGATTGTCAAGATAATCGACTCATGTATGTTAAGGCTATCTTTCCTTCTTTTGCATTATCCAAGTAACGATACGTAAACATAATGATATTCTATAAGCATTTTTACTCTTAACAGTTAAGGATGTCCATGTTATTCATTCTCGTAAAGTGATATTCAAGTATGTCTAAGTACGTATCTACTTCTCTATTGAGTTATTTGGTAAAGATGTTAATGCTCATAATATAGTAATACATGCATCTTCATGCATATGATATTACAACCGAGCTACAGCCGGTCGGGCAGACATGCATTTACTACCGAGCTACGGCCGGTTGGGCAGTTACATATTTACCACCTGTGATGATCCGGCCAGTCGTCTCATGAGTTACTGCTCCGTTTCCCCCATTTCTATTTCTTTATGCTTCGTTATCCATATTTTTTGGTATCGGGTTGGTCGGATCGAGTCCGGAGTGATTTATCTAAGGTTTGAGACACTTGGTCTCTTTTACGAAGGTTCAAGTTGGAAAAGTCAACTGGATGTTGACTTATGTGTTAGAGGGCTCGGATGTGTTCCGATGGTTCGGTAAGCTTCGGAAGGTGATTTATGACTTAAGAGTATGATCATAATGGGTTTTGGAGGTCCGGAGTAGAATTATGCTTGAATTGGGAAAGTTGATATTTTGGCGATTTTCGGTTGATAGGTGAGATTTTGATATAAGGGGGCGGAATGGAATTTCTGAGAGTTGTAATAGATTCGTTGTGTCATTTGGGATGTGTGTGTAAAATTTCAGGTCATTCGGATGTGGTTTAGTTGGGTTTTTAATCAAAAACGTACTTCGGAAGATTTTAAAAACTTAGGCTTGAATTCGATTAGATTTGGTAGATGTGATGTTTTTAGGTGTTTTGATTATTGGAACAAGTTTGAATAAGGTATGGGTTATGTTTGTGCTTTTGGTTGAGGTCTCGGGGGCCTTGGATGATTTCAGGTGCTTAACAGAGAAGTTTGAGGTTGTTTGCAGCTTCAGATTTTGCTGCTTGTGGTTTTTTCGCACATGCGGTTTGGGGACCGCAGGTGGGGTTCCACAGAAGCGGCGAGTTGGGCACAGAAGCGGAAAATCGTCAGGTGAGTTGGACCGCAGAAGTGGCTACTGGGATCGCATTTGCGGAATTGCATATGCGGAGGGAGTTCGCAGATGCGGTTTTAACTAGTTTAATGAATTCTGCAGATGCACAAGTGTTGACCGCATATGCGGTACCGCAGAAGCGGATTTTAACTGCAGATGCGGTTATGCCTGGGTAGAAGATATAAGTATTTCATCTTCGTGAAATTGGGTTATTTAACCATTTTTAACTTTGGCTTGAGAGCTTTTGGACGATTTTGAAGGGAGATTTCAAGGGAACTGCGTTGAGAATCGACGCGAGTGGAGGCCGATTCGAGAGGCAAAGGCGTTGTGGAGTAGTATTTTTACTGGTTTGAGGTAGGTAACCATTGTAAATTTGGAACTGAGGGTACAAACCCTGGTATTTGACTTGGTTTGATAAATGCGGTGACGCACATGCTAGGTGACGAGCGTGTGGGCGTGTACTGGTAGGGATCCTGACTTGGTCCATTCCACAGCGACTATTCAGCCGCGTATTTGAGTTGGAAATCTTATATTATTTCGTATTTCAGACTTTTATACTGTATTATTGGGCTGTATGCCATGTTTGGGGCCTTGTCCCGACCTGTAAAAACCCTTATGGGCATTTTTCCTTTTTTTCTCACTTTACTTGTTGAAAGTATATCCTCAGTCATGTTTTTACCTGCTAAATGTTTAAACTAGTTTTTACCATTCCACTCCTATTGTGAGGACTGTTTGGGCTGAGTTCCCTAGTTTCTATTGTTGTGCCCGAGAGGCTGTGAGGTTAATGACTGAGAGAGGTTAAGAACCTAATTGTGGGGATATTTACATAAATGTGAGTTATGGATCGGGCTGCACGCTGCAGCGATACTTATATGGATCGGGCTGCACGCCACAGCGATATGTATATTGGATCGGGCTTTATGCTGCAGCAATATGATGCTTGGGCTATAGGAGCCCCTCTGGAGTCTGCACACCCCCAGTGAGCATAGTCGACTATAAATATATGGATCGGGCTGCGCGCCGTAGTGGTTACTATGATTCTAATATTATGAGTTTATAAATGAGCCAAGTGTTGAGAGTGAGTACTGTGTGTCGAGAGTTGAGTCACGAGTGACTGAGAGGCTGCCCAAGGGGCTGTATTATGAGTGATTCTTTGCCCGAGAGGCCTTGTTATGTTGTGTTCACTGTTTCACTCTTCCTTTAAAACTAAGCCTCTGTTGGAAAATACTGCTAAGTATATTATTTCAAGTTTTAAACTAAAAGTGTGAATCTTTTGACGAAAAACTCGTTTTAAACTGTAAAGTTGACCTATAATCATGTTGCTAATTTCAGTTATATATTTTTAACTGCTCGTCACTGCTTTCAGTCCATTATTTATTTTAGTTACTTACTGAGTTGGCGTACTCACGTTACCCCCTGCACCTTGTGTGCTGATCGAGGTACCTGAGGGGCAGAGTGAGGGCTTTCTACTTATTCAGTATTCGCAAGAGATTACGAGGTAGCTGTATGGCGGCTGCAGCCGTATCTTCTCCTCTCTATCCAGTTTATTTTTCGTAGTTCCTAGACTTGATGTACTAGATGTTTAGTTATATATTAGATGCTCTAGACTCGTGACACCAGATTGTTGGGGCTGTGTAGTATTTGCTGTTTCAATTTTTGGCATATTTCTGTCATTATGATACTTATAAAGAATTCCTCATTTAAACTTGTACTAAAAATGGCTTTATGTTAATAGAAAATGGGTTGTGGTTATGGTTTCTGTCGGCTTGCCTAGTAATGTGATAGGCGCCATCACGATTGGTAATTGGGGTCGTGACAACACCATGCTACTCCTGATTGGCAAACATGCATTACCCCCATGCTACCGCCGGTCGGGCAGTTACCACTGGTTGGGTAGTTATGTATCATTATTTACCACCAGTTGGGCAGCCATATATTTACCAGCATGCAACGGCCGGTCGGATAATTACCACTGAGCAGTTGGGCAGTCATGCATCATACGATATGGATCTCAAAGAGAAGCATTATGTATATTTAAGTACATCATATACGATGGCACTTCAAATATTCATGTTGATTCTTATATGTCTTTAATTAATGCTGACTTATTATTATGTTTCTGTTCTGGCTTACATACTCGGTACATTATTCGTACTGACTTTCTTTTGTTGGGGACGATGCATTCATGCCTGTAGGTATATAATCAATTTGGCGAGCTCTCATATTAGACGAGATTGCATTCAGCGAAGGATCGGTAAGACTCCACCTCATTCAGAGTGCAGTCGGGTCTATGAGTTATCATGTCAGAGTTTTGCTATAGACTTATGGGTAGACCGGTATCCTATCCCAGTTGATGTAAAATAATCTTAGAGTCTCTGTAGATAAAGGTTCATTTTCTACAGTATGTCAGAGGCTTTGATGGCCCATATGTATTCACGTTTTAATAAAAATGGTTCACTGATACATTGTTGCCCATTTATACTTATACATTAGGAGTTGTGGACATGTTGGCCCATGATAGTTACAAAGAAAGTAAAGGAGTTACAGAATGGTTCGCTTGGGCTAGTACAGCACCGGATGCCAGCCACGCTCTCCTAGGTTTGGGGTGTGACAAAGTGGTATCAGAGCAGTTCATATCCTAGGTAGCCTATAAAGCCGTGCCTAGTAGAGTCTCACTTGTTGGTGTGGTTATAAGGAATTTAGGAAATGTTACCCTCCTTTTGTTTCCAGATCGTGCTATATAGCTGAGTCGTAAGAAGTCAGTATGAAGCTTTCGCTGGATTTTGTATGCACTAGAGGTGGAAGTATTACAGTAGAGCTTTAAGGCGTAATATCCACCTATGTTGAAGGAAGGTTATGAAAGAAACAAATGATATGATGCGAGATTCAAAGGTAAGTAAGGTAAGAGTGAATAAGATACGAGATACTCAAGTACAAAAATTGTGAATAGTCCAGACTTCAGATAGAGGTTGGATTTTAGCTTAGTTTACATAAGAGACGCTAGTGAAATTTTTTGTAAATCTCTAAGAGTTAACATTCGAGGAAAAATATTTCTAAAGAACAGAAGGATGTTACATCCCTTACTTTAATATTCGGCAATTCGTAGTAATCCATATGAGCTTGAAGAGATTAAGACCATTCATGAGATTATAGAGGATTTGTGATAATGTTACTGTAAGACCCCGTAAGTCAACAACCTTGATATTGCTAGATATATTTCGATATGATATTTTGAGTGGAACATTTTTGTGTAAAAATTATTAAAAAAACATGTCATATAGTTATTGATTTTACTACGTTTGAATATTTTAAATTATACACATCATATAAGAAATTTTATGAGATTTTATTTATTGTAAGGATATAAATTATTTTCTCACAAGAAAAGAAGGTTATCTTTTTACCATTATAAGAATTAATCGTACAAAAATTTGTTCTCTTTATATGACAACAACAACAATCACCTAGTAAAATCCCACTAGTGGGGTCTGGGGAGGGTAGTGTGTACGCAGACCTTAACCCTACCCGAAGGAGTAGAGAGGCTATTTCCAAAAGACCTCAGCTCAAGAGAATAAAAAGACAAAAGGAGACAATATTAGTTTCACTACAGACATCTTAGGAAAAATAGGAGCATAAAATGCAAAAGAAAAATGCAAAGCAAAAACGATAGCTAGTAAATACGTCTTGTGCCGAAAAACGAAAATAGTAGACACGACATTGCCACTAGATAAACCCTGCAAGACTAGGCTCACAAAGGTACAAACTAAGAAAAGACTCAACTACCTCCTAGCCTACAACCATAATACTCAACCTCCACAACTTCCAATCAAGTGTCATGTCCTCGGAAATCTGAAGCCTCGCCATATCCTACCTGATCACCTCTCCCCAATACTTCTTAGGCAACCCTCTACCTCTTTTCGTGCCCTCCACAACCAGCCGCTCACACTTCCTTACTAGAGCATCTGGGCTTCTCCTATGTACATGCCCGAACCATTTGAGTCCCGCTTCCCGCATCTTGTCATCTATGGGAGCCACGTGCACCTTCTCCCAAATATCATCATTCCTAATCTTATCCATCCTAGTGTGCGCGCACATCCACCTCAACATCCTCATTTCTGCTACTTTCATCCTTTGGATGTGAGAGATCTTAATAGGCCAGTACTCAGCCTCATACATCATGGCCGGTCTAACCACCGCTTTACAGAATTTACCTTTGAGTATCGTCGGCACTCTTTTGTCATACAAGACTCCGGATGCTAACCTCCACTTCATCCATCCTACCCCAATACAGTGTGTGACATCCTCGTCAATTCCCCTCTTCTGTGGATAACCGACCCAAGGTTCTTGAAACTGCCTCTACTTCGGATAACCGGTGATTCAAGCCTCACATCCACGTTAACTATCACGAGCCAAACTGATGGGCAGCGACGGGTGATAATCGGCATAAAGCATGTATATTTTGATATATATCCCCTCGCATTTTGCTTTTGTTTCGATGATTTGAGATGTTTAATACGATGATTTGTGCTAAATTATGGTGTCTCTATGTGTAGAATCATTCGAATGCAACTTGGGACAAAAGGGCGTGAATTGGAGCAAAATCGAATAAAAAAGGCAAAAAGTCAATTTTGAGTGCCACAGGCAGCGTGGGGCGCTGACTCTGGCGCGCTTTCTAGGACTCAATTATTTTGAGCACCAGGGCAAGCGCGCCACACTTTCCTGGACGCTCAGATCACTAGAGTGTCCTATTCCGACTTGGACTTTGTTATTTTCACCCCAAGACTTATCCAATTGATATAAAAGACATCCTAAAACCTATTTTAAGGGGAGAACGTGATTTTGGAGAGAAAACAAAGGAGCAAAATACTTGGGAGCGCAGGTTTGAGCAATTCTTCCATCCCTTTTCTAGTACTCATTGATTTTATGTTTAAAAACATTATTTTTTATGGTTGTGTGAGCATGAGTGGCTAAGAACTCTATTGTTCTAGGGTCGTGGGTAAATGTCACACCCCAAATCGAGGGACATGACCGGCGCCCGACCGGGTAGCCCCAGTCAAGCGGACCTGGGTGCCTTTCCTAACCCACGTGTTACCCCTGTATTTTTCATCACTTATTAACCAAAGGATTAAGCAGTTTATAATTGAAATCACACTTTTTCAAACATTCCCAACATGCTTAATTACTTAACAAATTTACAACTTACAAGGCCCGACATATATCTACATAAGTCCATAATCCCACGTTTTCTGTCTACGGAGCCTCTAAGATATGACAGGGATAATACAATACTTGCCGGTAACAAGGCTCCGGCTATACCTTACACAAAACCAAAATAAGACTCCAAAAATAGAAGTGGCATGAGCCACGCAGGGCCCCGAGAGGAAAGGGGCTCACCAAACGGCCAGTGGAAGATGAAGGAGTGCTACTGCCGATGAACTGAAGTACCTGCTACGAATCCACCTACAATCATAACACGAATGTAGCGCCCCCGACAAAAGGGACGTCAGTACACTAGAATTGTACTGGTATGTATAAACAAGCTTTGTCCCAAGTAAACTCAAGCCAAACAAGTTTTGAACACTTAACTTTGTTTCAAGTAGTCCTCAAACCATACGCAAGTAGAAAACAACAATAGGAGCAACAACCAAACACACATGAAAGGCATAATCAAGCAAAACAAAGGGACAATCAGTGCCCCACATGTTACAAACTCTCCTGCTGTCTCCTTTCACAAAGCCTCATCAATGATTTCACAATTGGTACACATATCGATTTCAATGGCGATTACGATAGCTTTCCACCCTTATTACCTCGGCCACCCTTATTCCCTCGGCCACCCTTATCACCAAAACCCGCACCTTATTACTTCGTGTTGCGGCGCACAACCCGATCCCACCGTATATTTTCAATTCACAAACAATCACAACAAAAATAATGAACAATTCACAAAGATCACAACAACGACAATAAGCAATTTACAAAGATCACAACAACATTTCCTTAAGGAGTAACAACAATGATTCACAAGTATTCCCATAATTCATAAGCAATTCAAGTTGTTACAATAGCAATTCACAAGTGTTTCCATAGCCAATAGTACCAATTCCACTATATTCCACAATTCATAAGCAATTCAAGTTGTTACAATAATTACCCACCAGGAGCCAATGTGTTATTACCACCGTTGTTCCAATTTCATCATTCACGATTTCCCTTTTTATCAATCGTTTCCCAACTCTTACCACATAACATTTAACCAAACCAATCAACACCCAACAAACCAATCACAAGAGTTTCACAAACAATTCACATAGCTATCACATACCATTTACTCGTACATCAAAACAGGGCGATTTCACAAAGATCAAAGTTAGCCATACATACCTGGAGTCGAATTTTCTTTCTTTTTCTTTTATCTCCTACTTCCAATTCACCCAATAATCTAGCAGCGTCAATCTAGGTCACAAGTTACGCATATATCTTAGAACTGAAATTCACAATTACTATCCGAGCTTATTTGGGTTATCGAGCACCGCCCCTTACTTCTACCCATTTCCATTTTACTAAACTTTAGATATAAAGAACATGCATGAGTGTTTTGACTTTCATTTTCAAGAATTAATGCATAAAAATCCCTCTTTCTATTAGAATCAGAAAATCAAGGGAAAAAGGGTTAGGGATTTTTACCTGTAGAAATTGAGATGAAGACACTAGCTTTAGAATTTTTCGGACCATGTAATTCGAGAAACGATTTTTGAAGAAGATGAACTTTTCCCTCAAGAATCTCTCCTCCCTCTCTCTTATTTTGTTCAGAAAATGTGTAAAAATGAGGGGTTAGGGCGTTATATTAGAAAGGGGGTCGGGTTTTAAAATTAGAAAATAGAAGCCCGGGGTGAAATCTGCGGTCGCATCTGCGATCGCAGAGTTAACATGCGGTCCGCATAATGGACCGCAGAATTGCTCCCAAAAACTAAATGTTCTGACACGATCTGCGACAAGAATGCGGTCCGCATTCGTGTTCTGCGGTCGCATAATGCCCCGCAGAATTAACCGCATTTTAACTTTAATTTTTTTGACAAATCTTCTGTTACACTCTGCGGTAGGAATGCGGTCCGCATAGCTGATCTGCGACATGAATGTTGATGTTTACGGGGCCTTACAGTAAAACATGAATGTTGATGTTTGAAGTTTAATTTGGCGAAGTTGATTTTATCATATTGGGTTGTTTATTTAATTCCGCTTTTAATTATCTTGTTGAGTAGCTAACAGTGAAATACTGTCTACGAATTTAGTCATCGGGGAACGGATTCGCAATTTGGATAGACATATATCTAATTGCCTTGCTTGGTTGAAATACAAGAATTGTAAATGCATTCTTATTAATCTTGATTCCATAGACACATAGGCATTAAGTTAACTTGAATATGCGAGTAAGGACTCGACAGATTCTTATGATTAATATCAACCCTGTCAATCAACAATCCAGATAAATCAATTAGTTATTTTAAGCCAAGAACGCAACATGATTGTTAACTAACCCGTGACCCTGGAATATTCTCTACTACTGATTGTTATTCTAAAGTGATATTTGTTTGGTTGATTTTTCTAGTTATTTCATTGCTTGATAGTTTTAGGTAGTAAATTAGTTACATCAATATTTTGTGAAAAATCTCTTTGATTGATAAGTTAATTGAGTTTGAATCTGTCAATAGTTAATCACAAGTCTTCGTGGGAATGATACTCTACTCACTAATTTATTACTTGACGATCACGTGCACTTGCATCAGTGTTGTTGGCCGGAACAAGTTTTTGGCGCCGTTCCGGGGACCTAGAAATTAGCTACTTGATTGAAATGAGCTTTTATTAGTTAAATATTCAAGTTTTAGTTTTCAGTTTACCTTATTTGTGTTAACACAGGCTTTTCTCTTGAATGCGGAGGAGTAGAAGCGCAAACAATCTCCTTCCTCTTCATCCTGAAATTGAACGAACACTTCACAGAGTGAGGAGGGAAGTCAAAGCTAGAACTAGAATAGAAGGAGAGTTGGACATCGTAGTTCAACCACAGCCAATAGAGATGGCAGATAACGAAGATCGTGCGGTGATTGAAGCCACAAGGCCCAGTCTTGCTAATATGACTCAGGCTATTGTGAAGCCTGATATCACAGGGCATTTTTAACTCAAACGGTACATAGCGCAGCTGATTCAATCCACAGGGAAATATATGGGTTTATCTCATGAAGACTCGCAAAGGCATATTCAGAATTTCTTGGAAATTACGGACACCTACAATTATCCGAACGTTTCTAAGGATTATGTCAGGCTGACACTTTTCTCCTTTTTACTGTTCGGGGAAGCTAAGGAATGGTTGCAAAAGGAGCCCGCGAACTCAATCCGCACTTGGGATTATCTAGCAAGGAAATTCTTAATCAAGTTTTCCCCTACTAAGAAGACAAAGTCATTGAGGAGTTAGATTCTTGGGTTCGAGCAACGAGATGGCGAGACACTTCGTCAAGCATGGGAAAGATACAAGAAGCTACTCAGACTGTCCACATCATTGTCAGACGGATGAGGTATTGGGTCACACTTTTGTTGATGGATTAGATGAGGCATCAAAGATGAATCTTGATTTAGCTTGTGGGGGTAGTTGCATGGCTAGACCGTACAGTGAAATCCAAATCTTGCTAAATAACTTCATTGCTAATGACCATAATTGGCAAGGTGATGGTTATTCACGAAGGGAAATTAAATAGAAAGTAGCCGAGTTGATTGAGCTTGATGACTTTTTAGCCATGAGAGTTGATATAGCCAAATTGGTAAATCAGATGAATAGAATGACAATGCAATAAACACAGCATACAACATGTACAACAAATCTCTATCTGCTGCGACCTATGTCGCGACAAACATATGAGTGACATGTGCCCCACGAATCCTGAATCCATATACTATATGGGGCAATAGAGTAGAGGTCCAATGAATCGGCATGCACAATATAGGAAAACTTACAATCCAAATTAGAAGAATCATCCCAACTTCTCATGGGGTGGAAATCAGCCGAATCAGAATCATTATAGACCCCAAAGAAATTTAAATCAACCTTAGAAGCCGCCCCAACAAATGGAAGAGAGTGCAAATGATTTTCTAAAGAAGTTGTTGCTTGACAATCAATAGCTCAGGACCGATTTCAGAAATCTTGAGAGGCAAATGGGCAGTTAGCAACAAATCAAAATACTAGACCTGCAGGCGCTCTCCCCAGTGATACAGAGAAGAACGCTCAAGTTTATGCAGTTACACTCAAAAATGGTAGGGAACTAGAGGAAGTTCAAAATAAGAGAAAGGACAAGCCTATACCTGAGGGGGAGTTAATTCCTAAGGTGACACATGAATCAAAGAAAAAGGATGCAACTTCAGAGCCAATGGAGGCTGCAAGGCCACCACCACCTTTCCCTCAGAGATTGCAGAAAAAGAATGATGATCTCTTGTTCATCAAATTTCTCTCTATGTTGAGCCAGGTTCAATTAAATATTCCATTGGTGGATGTACTTCGTGAAATTCCAAAGTATGTTAAGTACATAAAAGATATAGTGGCTTGCAAGAGAAGATTGACTAAATTTGGGACAGTTTCACTTACTAAGTAGTGCACTTCAAGGGTCCAAAACAAGCTCCCTCAAAAGCTTAAGGATCCTGGAAGCTTCACCATCCCTGTGCGAATTGGTAATATTGATGTGGGTCGTGCTCTTTGCGATTTGGGGGCGAGCATAAATCTGATGCCCTTATCCTTGTTCAAGCAATTGGGTCTAGGAGCTCCAAGACCAACTACTATGATGTTGCAGCTGGCTGATAGGTCTATAGCACACCTTGAGGCAGTGATTGAAGATGTATTGCTGCAAATTGGGAAGATCATATTCCCTACGGACTTCATTATATTAGATTATGAGGCTGATGAACTGGTTCCAATCATATTGGGGAGACCTCTCTAGGCTATGGGTGATGCAATTATTAAAGTGAGAGAGGGAAAAATGATTTTGAGAGTGGATGACAAGGAAGCAGTATTTAATGTCTACAAAGCAATCCAACTTCCCAGCCACTATGAGGAGCTCTCGATGATCTCTGTTGTGGAGGTGGGCGAGCAACTACTTGACACGAGTGTATATCTAGATGATTCTCTAGAGAAATCACTTATGTTGTTTGATAGCTTGGAGATTGATGAGGAAGTTGAGGAGATGATGCATATCCTAGATGCATCTTGTGCTTACATATAGAGGATACACCCCTTTGAGCCCCTAAATTGGATAAGTGGACCTCCTCCAAAGCCGTCAATTGAGGAAGCTCCAAAATTGGAGCTAAAAACCCTGCCTCATCACCTTCAATATGCTTATTTGGGCAGTTCTGACACTTTACCTATGATTGTTTCTTCTGACTTGTCTAAATGGCAGGAAAAAATCTATTGAGAGTGCTACGTGAGCACAAGCGAGCAATTGGGTGGACGATGTCTGACATTAGAGGCATTAGTCCAGCTTTCTACATGCATAAAATCCTCATGGAGGATGGACACAATCCAAGTGTAGAGCAACAACGCCGGCTAAATCCAATAATGAAAGAAGTGGTAAGAAAAGAAGTGATAAAGTGGCTTGATGCAGGTATTCTATTTCCAATCCCTGATAGCAAATGGTTAAGCCTCGTCCAATGTGTACCTAAGAAAGGGGGGTTGACTGTAGTGGTTAATGAAAATAATGACTTGATTCCCACAAGAACTGTCATTGGGTGGGGAATTTGCATAGACTATAGAAAACTGAACAATGCCACCCGCAAGGATCACTTTCCCTCCCCTTTATTGACCAAATTCTTGATTGATTACCTGTCCAGGAATACTACTATTTCTTGTCGCGTCCACTTTTTCTCGCGAAACCGGGTTTATGACATTTGGAAAGACAACTCGTTCCCTTTTTGGAAATTGGGTTTAAGAGAATTGAAGAGTCGCCACCTAATGATTTAAGTGCATTAGGACACTAAGAAGGGTTTTGTTCTGATAACCAGAGATTGGGTAAGTGCTTGAAATTATTCCAAGGGGAAGGTGTTAGGCACCCCTTAGAATCCACTAGTGTGGTTCCCGACCAAGCTATTGTTGTGTCTTAAGGTACAAATAACATATTGACAAATAAGGCTTCAAATAAGATGGGATTTTCACATAGAAGTTAGAAATAGACAAAGTCGAAAAGCATTAAAAAGCGTTGATTTAGAAGAAAACATTTTAAAAGACTAAAAGAAACAAAGAACATAGGAAAGGGGATCCCAGATTTATTAATAATATAGATCACCCCACACGACACCCGGTAATCACTTATACACGTGTTATCGCGTGGTCATCATATCCATATCTACCCTTTCCCACCCCTTTAGGGTACTAAAGAACAGAATAGTCTCGTTTGCTTATTGCATCCTATTACCCCCCCCCCAATCTATCAATCTCGGAGGTACTTGAGATTACTAATCCTAAAGGGAGGGGACATTGGCTTATTTGTTGTTTCAAATGGTTAAAATACTAAGGCGACAATCAAAACACATATAGCAAGTTTGGGAGAGAGCATATATACAAATAATAAGGCTCAGACAAAACCTCCTTAAACCAGAGAAAACACATAGTTTAGCATGTCTTACATGTACGTTTTAAGGTATAAATAAAACATAAAAGGAATTGGTGGCAGACTGATTTATTACATAGTTTAGACAAGAAACCTGAATCAGGCCTGCCTGCTGGTTGTAGTTAATAAAATCTGATTCAGTTTATAAGTTTATTCTAAGGCTTGCCTAAGTGATAGACAAAACCTATAGGCATGATATCTACTGATTTCAGAAGCAAAAGAAGAAAACTAATTGCAGATTGATTCAGGTAAAAGGAAAGTTGCCAGTAAAAAAAACGAGCACAAGTTCTGCCATTGGTAATGCGTTATTACTGCCAGTTTTAAACTTATAAATGAGTGAGGCAATTTAGATTTGAATTAGAACCCCTATAGGCATGCTTTCTATGTGTTTGCCACTTAAAACATTGTTATAGACATAGAAGAATGCAGAAATTCTAAAACATGATATCTAAGCGTTGCGTGATATCTGATTATATTTCTTGGTTATTAGGGCCTATAGATAGGTTTGCCTTGTGAAAAGTGGGTATGCAAGAATCAAAAAGACCTATAGGCATATTCTCTACGTGCGTGTGCAGAAGATATAGTCATAATATCTACATGAAAGTGCAAAATCCCTATATTCATGGTATCTAAATTAGAGTGCAAAAGTTCTTATATTCATGGTATCTAAATGAGAATGCAGAAATTCTTATAGACATGGTAACTATATAAAAATGCATAAGTCTTATAGGCATGGTAACTATATGAGATGCAGAAATCTTAAAAGCATTGTAACTACATGAGAAATACTAAAATTAGAGATTCCTATAGGCAAGTTAACTACCCTTTTACATGCATAGTTACCATCCCTTTCCACTGAACATCCCTGAAAGTTTATTACAAAGTTTATTACTGCTCAAAGAGAATAAAGAAAAATACATTAGAAATTACAACCAAGGTGAGCATGATTCAGACTTCCTGTCTGAACTATGAAGTAAACCATCTCCAAAGATCAGATTTCAAAAGCCTTTGTCTCATTTGGGGTGTGTCAGAGTTCCCTAAGAGCCTCATGGACTCCGGGCAGTGCTTACACCCCAAATACATTACCAAAGCAGGACAATAGTGCAGTATGGAAGGGCCAGCCCTCAGGTGTCCAAGTTCAGAGGGAACTCAAGGTCCCAAGGCAAGGCTCACAATAGGGGGGTAGAACTTAGGAACTAAGAGAGTGCAAGTGCAGGAATGGAATTTTGAAAAGGGAAAGATAAAAGGGGAATAAATCAGCACACATAAAGGTATTGGGGGAGTGGTGAATTTGCAAAAACACAAGGAGAGCAGGCTGATAGGCATACTCTGCAATGGGAGATGCTCACACCCTCCAGCCTGTTTAGAGGTTGAGGTTCAAAACTCAGTTCATGGACAACAACTCATATATCCATGCCCCAAGTCACCACTCAGAAACACACAGGGGTAATGGGGTAGGGAGCAAAGATTCATAAACAAAACAGGCAGTAGAACATAGGCATACTAAACTAAATATCAAACTACACAGAAAACAATGAAGTAGACTTGGATACAAAAACTGTAAGTAAACACATTAGGATGATGCTGAAACTTAAATTAGAACATACCAGTTCCAAAGAAAAAAGTAGAAAAGGCAGTAGTCTTGTAAAAGCCAAAGTGCAAACAGGAAGACAATATTATAAGTGTGAGTTTAGGAGAGATTGTGAAATTGTTGTGAAATTGTGAGGTCTGAAGTGTGTTAATCGTGTGTGGTGTGAAAGAAAAGTGGTGTATTTATAGTGCAGAAAGAAGGAAGAAATAAGGCAAGAGAATAGTTTGAAAACTGATTGTAAATCAGTTACATAAGACTCCCTTTAATTAAGGGATTCAAATTCAAACGGGTATAAAACAATTAGGGAAAGAAATAAATCAAAGACTTGTGTAAAGCATGCAATTGAGGGAAAAGATATGATGGCCAATTTTGACCGAGTGAAATGGTTTGAAGAGGTTGACCGTGCTCTAGTTCCTGAGCTTCCTACATATCCCTAGTCTTATAGGAATCGGGCCATATGTAGTTCAGGATCCGTCGGTGGAATATGCCGATGGATATCTTTCAATGATGGACGCGATATTCAGGTTTGGGATGGATGGTTAAAGCCTAATAAGGCTGCGGGAATTGGAGTGGGATCGCTCCTGCTGAGATGGTCGTTGCTAGCCGGTTTACTTGCAAATAAGCAATACAAGTGTATATTGCACATAAATTTAAACAAAATGCAAGTTTCCATCAGACCATGAATGCTGTCCTTGGACGTTTAGAATGACGTCCTCAGAACATGACGTCCTAGGCTATAAAGTGTATAATAAAGGATTCGCAAGCCATGAAATGATGCTCTCGGGCTATGAGAATGATGCCTCCGAGCTATGATCCCTTTGAATAATGATATGCAAAAGATAAAAGGGGTCCTCAGGCAATGGCATGGCTTTCTCGGGCTATGCAAATGGTGCCTCCAAACAATGATGCCCTTAGACAATTTGGCGATCTTTCAGCCCATGAAATGCAAGAGGTGGCGATCTTTCAGCCTATGAAAGCGTAAATAAAGTAGCGATCTTTCAGCCGATGCAAGACGTAAAGAAAGGTGGCGATGTTTCAACCATGCAAAATGTAAGTAAAAAGGGTGATCTTTCAGCCAATGCAGGATGTAAGTAAAGGCGGCGATCTTTCAGCCATGCAAGAAGTGAATAAAGCGACAATAATTCATCCATGCAAGATGTAGATAAAGTGGCGATATTTCAGCCGATGCAAGATTTAAATGAAGTGGCAATTTTTCAGTCGATGCAAGAAGCAAATAAAAGTGGCGATATTTCAGTCATGCAAAATGTAGCTAAAATGACAATCTTTCAGCCGATGCAAGACTTAAATGATGTGGCAATTTTTCAGCTGATGCAAGAAGTAAATAAAGGTGGCGATATTTCAACCGATGCAGATGGAGGTAGAGCTTAACCTCGGAAGGCAGAATGGTAGCCTTATGTAATGCAGGAATGCAAATAGAGACAGTGCTTAGTCTCGGAAGGTAGAATGGTAGCCTTATGCAATGTAGGAATGCAGATGGAGGTAGATCTTAACCTCGGAAGGCAAAATGGTAGCCTTATGCAATGTAGGAATGTAGATGGAGACAGGTTTTAGTCTCGGAAGGCACAATGGTAGCCTTATGCAAATGTAGAAAATGCAGATGGAGGTAGAGCTTATCCTTAGAAGGCAGAATAGTAGCCTTATGCAATGTAGGAAATACAGATGGAGGTAGAGTTTAACCTCGGAAGGCAGAATAGTAGCCTTATGCAAGAGATAAAAGGCAAATAGTAATAGAAATTCTTAGCTGATAGCTGGTAGTTGATTGTGATATTGCGGCTGCTGGGGATATTGTGTGCGGATAGCAAATGCGAATAGGTGTGACAGTTCTAAGAGTTGTATTCCTGAATAGTATGATTTTATAATATATTTATGACTTTGTGACTTGGGGTAACTGCATCCAAGGAAAAATCGTGAGTTCTGTAAAAGGGAAAGGTTAGTTCGTGTCCCAACTGACTTCGCTTGACCTGCTTGGCTCTGATCTGATGACACGGTATGTATTATAGGGGTAGCGTTGCTTAACAAAGTGATTTCAATAATAAATATCCATGAGTTTGTTAAAGATATGACATAAGCGTATATTTAAGAAATAGATTAACATGAACCGGCGACTATGACGTGGTTCAGGATATTGTAACCTCTCTTGCTACGAAATTTTGAGGGTCCTCCTCAAAATTTTGCCCCAGTTTAATGGGTTGATACTTCTAACGACTGTTTGCGATGATCGGCTGAAGTTGCTTCGGAATTTTGAGGGTCCTCCTTAAAATTTTGCCCCAATTTCTAATTGCGGGGGGAAATGAAAATTTTATTGAATTGTGACCGAACCCATTAGGCTGCCTACGTATCCCCTCTAAATGGGAATCAGTTTAGATGTAGTAGCGCTTGACTGTATCTGAATTGATTGGTTTTGGCCAAATTTCTCCATCCATTTCTGCAAGCATAAGGGTTCCTCCTATCAGAACCTGGTGAACCATGTATGGACCCTTCGAATTGGGAGAGAATTTCCCTTTGGCTTCATCTTGATGCAGAAAAATTTTCTTTAACACTAGCTACCCCGGTGTGAACCGTCTTGTCTTGACTCTCTTGTTGAAAGCTCTGGACATTCTGTTCTGATAAAGCTGTCTGTGGCAAACTGCATTCATTCTCTTCCCATCTATAAGAGCTAGCTGCTCGTAGTGGTTTCTCACCCATTATGCGTCGTCGAGCTCAGCTTCTTGTATAATCATCAAGGAAGGAATCTCTACTTCAGCGGGAATGACGGCTTTCGTACCATAAACCAACATATAGGGAGTTGCACCAGTTGATGTGCGGACTGTGGTGCGATACCCCAATAAAGTAAATGATAGCGTCTCATGCCACTGCTTATGCTTCTCTACCATTTTCCTCAGTATCTTCTTAATGTTCTTGTTGGCGGCTTCTATAGATCCATTCATTTGGGGCCTGTAGGCTATGAAATTCATATGTCTCGTCTTGAAGGTTTCGCACATAGCTTTCATTAAGTCACTGTTGAGGTTGGAGCCATTATCAGTAATGATTGACTTTGGAATCCCGAATCGACAAACGATGGGTCGCGGACAAAGTCTGCCACAACTTTCTTAGTCACTGCTTTGTAAGATGCTGCTTCGACCCATTTGGTGAAATAATCAATTGCTACTAGGATGAATTTGTGCCCGTTGGAAGCGACTAGTTCGATTAGTCCAATAACATCCATTCCCTAAGTGGCGAACGGCCATGGTGAGCTTGTTGCATTAAGCTCATTTGGAGGTACCTTTATCATATCAGTATGTATCTGGCAGCGGTGGCATTTCCGGATGTACTAGATGCAGTCCGTCTCCATAGTCATCCAAAAGTAACCAGCTCTGAGGATCTTCTTGGTAAGACAAAGCCATTCATATGCGGACCACAGGTCCCAGCATGAATTTCCTCTAGCAGTTTGGATGCTTCTTTTGCGTCAACACACCTTAATAATCCCAAATCAGGAGTCCTCCACTGTGAAAGAAATTGTTGGACAACCTTCTAAGTGTGCGCTTTTGAGTAGCATTTGTGAGATTTGGGTACTCTCATTTTGCCAAATATTCCTTAAAAAACCAAGGTTTTCCATCTGTTTCTTCTTCGACGTGAGCACAATAAGCTGGCTGATTATGGATTTTCATAGGAATAGGATCAATGAAGTTTGTATCTGGATGTTGTATCATGGATGATAGGGTAGCTAATGTATCGGCAAACTCATTTTAGACTCTGGGAACATGCTGGAACTCTGTCTTTGTGAACCTCTTTCTCAACTCCTGTACGTGGTGTAGATACGGGAGTATCTTGGAGTTCTTGGTTGCCCATTCTCCTCGTACATGATGTATAAGTAAATCTAAATCTCCATTTACTAGAAATTCTTGAATGTTCATGTCAATGGCCATCTTAAGCTCTAAGATGTAGGCTTCGTATTCGGCCATATTGTTGGTGCACGGGAACCTGAGCTTGGCTGATACCAGACAGTGCTGATCGGTTTCTAATACTAGGACTGCCCCTATGCCAATTCCTTTGAAATTTGTTGCTCCGTCGAAAAACATTCTCCAACCGTCATAGGATTCTACAATATCTTCTCCTATGAATGATACCTCTTCATCTGGAAAATACATCTTTAGGGGCTCGTATTCTCCATCCACAGGGTTTTCGCCCAGGTGATCTGCTAATGCCTGTCCCTTGACTACTTTCTGAGTTATGTAGACAATGTCGAATTTACGCAACAGGATCTGCCACTTGGCGAGCTTGCTGGCGGGCATGGACTTCTGAAAGATGTATTTCAAAGGATCCATCCTTGATATGAGATATATAGTATAGGCACAGAAGTAGTGCCTCGGCTTCTGGGCTACCCAAGTTAAAGCACAACAGGTGCATTCCAATAGAGAATACCAGGCCTCGTACGGAGTGAAATTTTTGATGAGGTAGTAAGTGGCTTGTTCTTTCTTTCCTGTCTCATCATGCTGCCCTAGGACGCAACCAAAGGCACCATCCAACACTGCGATGTAGAGTAGCAAAGGTCTACCCGGCTCGGGCTAGACCAAAACTAGTGGCGTTGACAAGTATTCCTTGATTCTGTCAAAAGCTTTCTGGCAGTCGTCAGTACATTCGGTGGCGACATCCTTCTTCAATAATGTGAAGATCGGCTCACAAATAACTATTGATTGTGCTATGAACCGGCTGATGTAGTTGAGTCTCCCCAAGAAACTCATCACGTCCTTCTTGTTCTTTGGCGGTGGCAATTCTTGAATGGCTTTGATCTTCGCTGGATCCAGTTCTATTCCCCGGCGACTCACAATAAACCCAAGTACTTTTTCGGTAGGAACCCCGAAGGCACATTTTACGGGATTCAGTTTTAGGTTGTACCTTCACAATCAGTTGAAAAACTTCCTCAGATCTTCTACGTGATCAGTGTCTTTCTTGGACTTGATGATGACATCATCCACGTATACTTCTATCTCTTTGTGTATCATGTCATGAAAAATTGGTATTCATGGCCCTCATGTAGGTGGCCCCTACATTCTTTAACGCGAATGGCATCATCTTGTAGCAATACATTCCCCACGGCATAATGAAAGCCATTTTCTCGATATGTTCTTCATCTATCCAGATCTAATGGTACCCCGCGAAACAATCTACAAATTATTGTAACTCGTGCTTGGCGCAATTGTCAATCAAGATGTGTATGTTTGGCAAGGGGAAGTCATCTTTCGGACTGGCCAGATTGAGATACCGGTAGTCAACATAGACTCTGACCCTCTCGTCCTTCTATGGTACTGGTACAATGTTGGCTAACCATGTTGGATACTCCACTACTCGGAGAACCTTAGCTTTGACTTGCTTGGTGACCTCTTCCTTGATTTTCAAACTCATATCTGGCTTGAACTTTCTAAGCTTCTGTTTTACTGGTGAACATGCTGGATCAGTTGGCAATTTGTGGGCCATAATAGATGTACTCAGCCTAGTTATTTCGTCGTACGACCAAGCGAATATGTCCTCATATTCTCTTAGAAACTCTGTGATTCTTTCTTTTCCGATGGTGACAAATGAATATTGATCTGTGTTTCTTTGATGTTTTCTGCATCTCCCAGGTTAACAATCTCTGTCTCGTCTAGGTTGGACTTAGGTCTTTTCTCAAAGTTCTCAACTTCTTTAACAATCTCTTCTTGTATATCATCTTCCTCTAAATCTATGTCCGCTTGTTGCATTGTGTCATTGCATGTCACAGTCATTGATTCATCAAGATAAGTAATAGTAATGCTATATAAGTAAAGTAATGGGAGAAAATAATAAGAGTAAGATTCATAAGAAAATTGAAATGCTTTGATAAATTCTATAATTGTTTTTTAACATTGGAGCTCTTTCTTGCAAAAAAATAAAAATGCGAAAGGAAAGTAAACTAGTAAAATAAAATAGTGCATGCTACTTGTTTAGCCTTGCTACCCCGAGGCTCGCCGGGCTCCGGTGGTTCTGATGGTCTAGTTATTGAGGCATGCTCCTCTACTTATAGCCTGTATGGAATGGCCTTCCTCTCTTTCCTCCTTGAAAAGGACACAACAATCCATATCATCGTCTTCTAGGAACAAATTCCTCATTGCTGCCAGTGCTTCTTCTTCTTCTGACCCGTAGATGACCTTGGCCGGTTGGAAAGTTTGCTCCAAATGGGGTATTGGCTGCTCCAATGGATAGTATGGGCCACACCATGGTGGCAACCAATGGTTGAATTCCTCCCAAGTATACTCATATCCCAATGCAAAGGTGGTGTCGTGTTTCTTGAGCTTGATGGGCTTAGCGATTCCTTGGAGGTTTTTGCCAAGTCCCTTGTCAGGTTCATACTCGATCCAATTCAATATGCTTTCAATTTTGTTATCCCACCATTTATCCTTATCGACGGCGTTGACTCGCTCGATGTGGTGGTAAGTTTCCCCGCCTATCCTTCTACTTCCTCCAATTGCTGGAATGGTCTGGCGATTGTATATGGGATTGCTACCGTCGCCATGAATGATCACCTTTTGGTGGTTCCACTCAAACTTCACTGCCTGATGTAGTGTTGATGCTATGGCCCCTTCGGCATGAATCCATGGTCATCCTAACAACATATTGTAAGATGCTGGAACGTCTATCACTTGACAATCAATATCAAACCAAGTAGGCCCCATCTGCAAACAGAAGCTAATTTCCCCAACAGTAGACCTCTGGGATCCGTCAAAAGCTTTGACGTTGATGGCCCCATCCTTGATTTTATGCAGCCCCTTTCCCAATGTCCTGAGTGTTACCAATGGACAGATGTTGACACTGGACCCCCCATCGACCAGGATCCTGGTAATAAAATAATCTTCGCACTGCACAGTGATGTGCAATGCCTTGTTGTGAATCAACCCCTCTGGTGGCAGCTCGTCTTCGTGGAAAGTGATTTTTTGACTTTCCAATACCTGCCCTACCATGTTATCCATCTCTCTACCGGTAATGTTACTTGGTACATATGCCTCACTCAGCACTCTTAACAAGGCATTCTTGTGTGTATCGAAACTTTGTAGCAAAGCAAGGATAGAAATCTATGTCGGTGTTTTGTGTAGCTGATCAATGACTGAGTATTCGTTGGTCTGTATTTTTCTCCAGCGATTGTTGGGTCCAGATTCAGTGATTGTTGGCCGACTAGAGGTCTGCTTGTTTGACTCAACCAAATGCTCCGGGGTATAAACCCTGCCAGTTCTTGTCATACCCTGTGCCGCAACGGTTTCCCCAAACTTGACCTTCCCCGGTCTTCTGGCTTCGGCTGTGTAGTCCCATGGTATAGCCTTGGCATGGAATGATGTTATGGCTGACATTGCCACTGTAATTAGCATGGCTATCTTTACCTTGAACGTAGCAGGATTTTCAGGTGGTAAAACTGCAACTTCAAAGGGTGTAGGTGCATTTGCTAGTGACATAAACTCAACCTCAACCGGCACTAGAATCTTTGCAGAGGGTGGTGCTTCAAACTCGAGTGGTATGGACATGTTTACCTCGGCACCCCCAAAAGGTTGAATTTGGACCACAATCGGATTGAGGGTGCTGGCATTTTTGGATCGTCGCTTTCTGTGATTAAACTAATTGATCCCTTGGGGTCCCAATCATCCTCTATTTTGATCATATGAATACCTCCACCTTTGTGATCTGGCAGAGGGTTATTGCAGACATTCGAAGTAGGCTCCTTTGCTACAGTGATCTTATTGTCAATCAAGGTCTGGATTTTATCCTTCAGAGATCGACATTCGTCAATGGTATATCCTTTTATGCCGGAATGGTATGCACATGATTTATTTGGATTGATCCGCTGAGAAGGGTTTTAAGGTGTTATAGCAGGGATAGGGGTGACATAACCAACAGCCTTGAGCCGTTCGTACATCTAGTCAATTGGTTCAGCAATGTCGGTATAATTTTTGGGAAGTCTGCGGTCAAAATTTGGTCGTAGTCTAGGGAAGTTTTGACGTGGGGGAGGTGATTGGTAGTGGGATGGTTGGGTGTTGTAGGCTTATTAAACATGTGCTGGTTGGGAGTATTTAGGTGAAGTGGGCTGATACGGGAAGGTTGGGCTGATTGATAAGTGGGTGGTGGAGTATGGTAAGAAGGTGAGGGTGCTTGGTAATTTGGAGTAGGTTGATATGTGAGTGGAGGCATTGGGTATGTTTGATACTTGATGGGGCATTTGGTTCTCTGTGCAACCATTACAGCACCTACGTCCCTTTTCTTGGACGTACCACCAGATTGTAAAGCCTTATTGGTAGCCTGCAAGGCTTCAACATTCGTAACCATACCACTCTTGATGCCTTCCTCGATCCTTTCTCCTAGCTTGATGATATCAAAAAATTTGTGATTCTCGATCAGCATCATCCTCTCATAATATTGTGGGTCTCGGGCCCGAACGAAGAATTTATTCATCTGCTCTTCTTCCAAAGCAGGCCTAACCTTAGCAGCTTCTGATCTCCATCGAGTAGCATATTCATGGAAGGTTTCTGTGGGCTTCTTCTTTAAGTTTTGGATGTAGAACACAACTGGCGCGTTCTCCGTATTGAACCTGAATCTGTCCATAAAATCAGAGGCCATGCTTACCTAGCCACTTCCTCATATACTAGATAGTGTACCAAGATAAGGCGTCTCCCTTCAAGCTCCTCATAAGCTTCATGTGGATTTTCTCATCGCTTCCCACCCAGACCAGTTTATCATAGTATGTTCTCAAGTGAAACCTGGGATCCCCTATACCATCAAACATTTCGAACTTGTAAGGTTTGTACCCCTCGAGCAGTTCAACATCGGGTTGTATGCACATATCTTCATAATTTAACCCCTGATTTCCCTTACTACCTTCAATGCCTTCAATTCCGCTAGTCAACTTTTTAAGATCTTCGGCCAAATTTCTGAAGAGCAAATTCTTGTCATCGGACTCGGGTGTGCTTGAGATGGGCTAGGTGGAGTGTGGCACAGTCTCCACGTAGATGGGGGTATTGTGTAGGGTGTAGCAGTGGTAATTTGTGGAGTTCAAAGATTCCCGGATGAGCAGTGGAGTATTGTTAGAAGTATGACAAGTATTTTAGTGGTGGTGAGGAGTAGGATGGTTTTGTTGCTTTGGTATATTTTATGGAGGTACAGGATTCTGAGTATTTGGGAAAGTAACCTCTGGAGTGGTGAGGAAAAAAGACAGACTTGCCAAATTCCGGACTTGATCAAGTTCTTCCTGAAACTTCAACAGCTTTTGTTCCAGTTGGGATGCATTTTCCTTAGGGACCAGAGTACCACGAGCGACCTCTACCCGTTTAGCTGAGTTGTTCGAATCTTCCATTTTCCCTTTATTTTTGTGTCTGATAGGACTGGGAGGAGGAGTCGGTGGAGGGCTCCTGGATCTCATAAAATATGATGATATTGCCAGAGTTCACGAATTAACCTTTGGGGAGGGGAATAAACAAAAAGTAAAAACAAAAAGGTAATAAGTCAGTAAGGATTATAAAAAAAAAGTTGCAATATTTAAACATGTAGTGAAGGAAATATAAAGCGCGTCTTAATTTTAGGGACCTCATTGTGCCCGAGGTAGGCCTAGCGACAAGTTAATTTGGAGAACTTAGAATGCTAAATGCCATATTTTATTGATAAGAGGTAGACGAATTCCAAAACGTCACTAAATAATAGTAATAAAATAAAAGTCACTAATGGCCATTGGCCTTATTACATCTTATAAAGAAAAAAATGCAAATTTGGTCTTGGAAGGTCCTTCCCCAGACTCGGCATTGTTGGCTCCCTCAAACAGCTCTCGCAGCTCGCGCAGTCCTAGTAGCAAGTAAGCTCTGGCCAGATGTCCACCTTCATTTCCTTTAGCAATCCAGCAATCTTCGACCCTCTTTAGAAACTTCTTTTCCAACTCTACTATGCCTCGCTCCAGATAGACCAATCGCTTGTTGGCGCTGATAGCCATATCCTTCCATTCTTCAATTAATTTTTGATTGTCTTCTTGTATTTTATGGTGCTTATTTTCGCATTCTCGAATCCTCTTGCACAGTTGGTTGTACTTGACCTATGCCTCAGCCTTTTCATCGATGATCCTATGACCTCGAACAAACCCGGTTTGACCCAAACCGTTGTGATTGTCCTCCAGCCGACTGAATAGTGTGGGGTGCAACCAGCATGGTATCTGTCTGGTTCGATGGTGTCCTTTCCAAGATAGTTTTGCAATGCCACATATGCTAAGCCTGGCACCTGTACGGACTACTGTCATTCTGGAAGTCAGCTCGGAAGTGACTCCCCTTGTCGACCCTTGGTATGACCTGCTTCCTACCAGCCTGTCTCATAACTCGGAGAGGGACATAAGGGTAGGTCCCCCTCAAACTAATCAGTATCAGAAATGGCGCATCCCTGGATCAAACGATGAATTCTTCAGTAGGGAAACACTCGAACATCCATTGTACCTGGTCCTCAGTCAAATTATCAATGAGTTCGACCCATTATCTAGCATTCTCTGGTTGGGCGAACATGTTGGGCATGTAATTCATTCGGTTTGGATGATGAAAGGCGACATGATCGTCCCATTCCTGTGAGATCCCGTAAAATTTTTGAACTCAAAACCTAGTAACTTGCGGTATCGGCTCCGAACATATGTTAGGAATGTGTAGAATTCTTCGTGGCAAGCTTGCTCGCCACGGTTCGGACCCTTTGTAATAAACTAAGCTTTTAAAAATCAAAAGAATCAAGTTTCCAGAGACTGTCATTTATGCGATCCAGAATGCGGTCGCATATCAGATATGCGGACCGCATTCCTGCCGCATAGTGAAACAGTAGATTGGTCAAAATTGATGTTGAAAATGCAGTCCACTATGCGACCGCATAATCAATATGCAGACCGCATTCCTGCCGCATAGTGAAATAGTAGATTGGTCAAAATTGATGTTGAAAATGCGGTCCATTATGCAACCGCATAATAAATATGCGCACCGCATTCCTGCCGCATACCGGAACAGACCTTCAGAGTTTTGAGGGCATTTCTGCGGTCCACTATGCGGACCGCATTTTAGTTCTGCGATCGTAGAATGCGACCGCAAATCTTGCTGGGCTTCTATTTTTCCCAATTTTAAAACCCGACCCCATTTTTAATAAAACACCCCAACCCCCCTCATTTTAACGACATTCTGATTAAATTAAGAGAGAGGAAGAGAGGGTCTTGAGAGAGAAACTCATCTTCTCCAAAATCTTGTTCTTCAAAGCTATCCGGGCCGGGGAAATTCAAGCTTATCTTCATACCCCTTTCCCTACAGGTAAAATCCCTAACTTTTCCCATTGAAATTCTGTTATAAATTAAGGGGGGAGTCTCATGCATAGGTTTTTGAAAATAATGGTCGAACTCATTCATGCATGCCTTTCTATAACCTAAAACCTAGTGAGAGTAATGGGGTGGGAGCAAAGACTTGTGCAAAGAAAGGGTTAATGGGCTAAATATATTCGGGTAGTGATTGTGAACCTTGAATTCTAAGCTATGTGTATTAATTTGTGCACTATATTGACGTTGCTAGATTTCGGTGAATTTGAAGTAAGAATTAAAAAGGAATTCGGCTCCAGGTATGTATGGCTAACTTTGAACTTGGTAAAATCACCTTGTTTGGGTATTCGAGTGCTTGGTATGTGATTTCTACGTGAATTGGTGTGAAATTCTTGTGGTTGGTATGGTTGAGTGATTGTGGTTTTGCCTTCACTATATTGATGCAAGTAATTGAAAATAAACCAGGTTTGTGATTGTGAATGTGCTATGTGGTAAGAATTGTGACACAAGTGATGGAAGGAAATGGGAATTGATGTATTTCGGAATAACTGTGGTAGCAATACATGTAGCTTAACGTGGAAGATTATCGTTGTGACCTATCTATGCATATGAGTTGTGAAATACATGGAAATGGTATTGATGGCCTTGGAAGTTCATGTAAATTTTTGTTGTCACTCCTTGAGAATTATTGTTGTTATTTCTTGAGAATTGTTGTTGTTATTCTTGTGACTTGTTGGTTGTGGTGTTGCTTGTGAATTGTGATTTCTCGGTGGGATCGGGTTGCATGCCGCAACATGAAGTAATAAGGTGTGGGTTGCGGTGAGGTAACAAGGGTGGCCGAGGTAATAAGGTTGGAAAGTGATCGAAATCGCCATTGAAATGAAATTTTGAACCAATTGTGAAACTATTGATGAGGAAATGTGGAAGGGGAAACAGGAGAGATTGTAAATTTGTTTGGTTTGATTGTTCTCTCGTTGTGGATTTGATTGTTAATTCTATTACAATTACATACTTGTTTATGGAGGAAAGGTTGTATACCTATTTGGCTTAATTGTTCTCTTCTTGTGGATTTGATTATCGTTCTATTATTACTGCTTACTTGTTTATGGTTCGAGTTTACTTGGGGCAAAGTTTGTTCATACATACCAGTACAATTCAAATGTACTGACGTCCCTTTTGCCGGGGACGCTACATTCGTGTTATGATTGTAGGTGGATCTGTAGCAGGTACTCCAGCCCACCGTTCGTAGCTCTCCCTCCGCCTTCCATCAGCTTTTTGGTGAGCCCCATTCCCCTCGGGGCCCTGCGTGGCTTAGGCCGCTTGTTTCCATAGTTTTATTTTGTTGTTGTGTAAGGTATAGCCGGAGCCTTGTTACCGGCAAATACTGTATTATCCTGTTGTACTTTTAGAGGCTCCGTAGACAGTGGATGTGGGTAAAAGCTTATGTATATCCCCGTTTCTTTTGTTGGGCAACGAATTAATAACTTCACTAACTACTATGTAAGTATATTTTGCAAAAGGTGTTTTAAGTTAATTATATGGCTAGTTCTTGCAAATAATGAGTAAGGAAAGCATGGGGTAACGCGTGGGGTAGGAAAGACACCAAGGTCCGTTTGGCTGGGGCTTCCCGATCGAGCGTCGGTCATGTCCCTCGAATTTGGGGCGTGACAATTCCCTCCGATGGATTTCCTGTCAGTACTCATCCCATTTGGAGATGTTCCATGAGCCAAAGTTGAAGTATCAGATTAAAACCCTCGAAATGTTTGGCCCCCCGTTGACACTTTTCTAGGGCTCGATATATTTCTGTGACGATCATTGGTACAAGATTGAATGGTTGTCCATCAATTCCTTCCATTAGAGTCTTGGTGACCATAGCTAGACTGGTATGGATTCTTGCTTTCTTCATTGGAAACACTATTACCCCCAAAAACAGAACATGAAGACAAAGACCCTTCGATAGATATGCCCCAATGATGTAAGGGCAAACTTTTCAGGATAAGTACGGTAAGATTTGTTGTGACCGTACCTTTCGTACAAGTAGTCAAAGGGAATTTACGACTCCTTCAAACATGTCAAATCTGGATTCTTCTTTAGACCCATCATTTTGAGAAAACCTCTACCATTGCGGTTTTCCAGCATTAATAAACCTGGAGTTTCCCATGGTATTCCAGCCAGGCCTCATATTTCCTCAAGCAGGGGTGTCATCTCAATGTCTCCAAAGCGGAACACAGACATATCACAATCCCAAAACAGAGTGACAGCTTCTATGATTTTGTTGTTGGATTGAATTTCTAGGAGTGAAGGTAAATTTGCTAGATATTTCCTGACAAGATCCTGATCACTGGAATGAAGATCCTCCCACCAGCTTAGAAATTTTGGGTGGATATTGGTGTCCATGCCGAATCTAGGGACTTCGTGCCTCATATTTCTGCAAGACAAAAGGTTAGGCCATTACCCCCTCCAGACTGGACTACTAAATATCAACAATTGGCGTAAAAGCATTTAGTTCTCCAAATAAATGCACAGAACGTGATAAGGTCCGTTTGGGTTTCACGGAAACCTAGTGGACTTTAGACAAGGCTGTCTTAAAGAGTCATTATGCGGATAGCATAACTGACTCAGCTATGTTTGACCATGATGCATGCATAATTTAAAGAGAAAGGGTTTCTATGGGGTTTTAGACTGGTACCCTTGAGTGGACAACTCAAGAGGGAAAGGCGTGGAACCATTGACTACATCGTTGATTGACTGGTTTTACCGCAAATATGCCTTTGCCGGATTTAGGGGGTGATAATATTGGAAGGGCGCAACCACTCATTATAAGCGCAACTATTATATTTTGTTTGGCACGAGTGGAGTATGATGTTGAAAACATTCTTATACAATAATTAAAAAGTAGTAAAGGAAAACAGTAAAATAAATAAAGGAAAGAAACAAAGAAACAAGTCAGTTTTTGCAGTAGGAGAAGGAATTGAATGCTTAAAGGGATTAAACAAATAAAGGCACATAAGAAATGTAAAGCCATAGTAACAGCTTGAAATGGTAAAAGCCTAAAAGAAATCCTCAGCATAGTCGCCATACTGTCGCGCCCCCTTTTTCTCGTGAAATCTGGTTTATGACATTTGGAAAGAAAACTCGTTCACTTTTTGGGAATTGGGTTTAAGAGAATTGAAGGGAAGGGACATTGGCTTATCTGGGGAGAGCGCCTGCAGGTCTAGTATTTTGATTTGTTGCTAACTGCCCATTTGCCTCTCAAGATTTCTGAAATCGGTCCAAGAGCTATTGATTGTCAAGCGATAAGATTACTAATCCTAAAGGGAAGGGACATTGGCTTATTTATGGTTTCAAAAGATCAAAATACTAAAGAGATAATCAAAACACATATAGCAAGTTTGGGGGAGAGCATATAAACAAATAATAAGGCTCACACAAACCTCCTTAAACTAGAGAAAACACATAGTTTAGCATGTCTTACACGTACTGTTTAAGGTCTAAATAAAACTTAAAAGGAATTGGTGGCAGATTGATTTATTACATAGTTTAGATAAGAAACCCGAACCAGGCCTGCCTGCTGGTTGTAGTTAATAAAATCTGATTCAGTTTATAAGTTTATCCTAAGGCTTGCCTAAGTGAAACATGAAACCTATAGGCATGATATCTACTAATTTCAGAACCAAAAGAAGAAAACTGATTGCAAATTGATTTAGGTAAAAGGAAAGTTGCCTGTAAAAAAATGAGCACAAGTTCTACCATTGGTAATGCGTTATTACTGCCAGTTTTAAACTTATAAATGAGTGAGATAATTTAGATTTGAATTAGAAACCCTATAGGCATACTTTCTATGTGTTTGCCAACTTAAAACATTGTTATAGACATAGAAGAATGCAGAAATTCTACAACATGATATCTAAGCGTTGCGTGATATCTGACTATATTTTCTGGTTATTAGGGCCTATAGATAAGTTTGCCTAGTGAAAAGCGGGTATGCAAGAATCAGAAAATACCTATAGGCATATTCTCTACGTGCGTGTGCAGAAGATATAGTCATAATATCTACATGAAAGTGCAGAATCCCTATATTCATGGTATCTAAATTAGAGTGTAGAAATTCTTATAGACATGGTAACTATATAAAAATGCATGTCTTATAGGCATGGTAACTACATGAGATGAAGAAATCTTATAGGCATGGTAACTATATGAGAAATACTAAAATTAGAGATTCCTATAGGAAATTTATATACCCTTTTACATGCATAGTTACCCCTCACTTTCCACTAAACATCCCCAAAAGTTTATTACAAATTTTATTACAGCTCAAAGAGAATAAAGAAAAATACATCAGAAATTTAAAATTACAACCAAGGATAGCCTGATTCAGACTTCCTGTCTGATGTATGATTAAACCATCTCCAAAGATCAGATTTCAAAAGCCTTTCTCTTATTTGGGGTGTGTCAGAGTTCCCTAAGAGCCTCATGGACTCCGAACAATGCTTACACCCCAAATACATTACCAAACCAGGACAATAGTGCAGTGTGGAAGGGCCAGCCCTCAGGTGTCCAAGTACCGAGGGAACTTAAGGTCCCAAGGCAAGGCTCACAAGAGGGGGACAAAACTTAGGAACTAAGAGAGAGTGCAAGTGCAGGAAATTCTGAAAGGGGAAATGGAAAAGGGGAATAACTTAAAATCAGCACACATAATAGTATGGGGGAGTGGGGAATTTGGAAGAACACAAGGAGAGCAGGCTGATGGGCATACTCTATAATGGGAGATGCTGGCACACCCTCCAGCGTGTTTAAAGGTTGAGGTTCAAAACTCAGTTCATGGACAACAACTCATATTGCCATACCCCAAGTCACCACTCACAAACACACAGGGGTAATGGGGTAGGGAGCAAAGATTCATAAACGAAACAGGCAGTAAAACATAGGCATACTAGACTAAATATCAAACTGTACAAAAAAATAATGAAGTAGACAAACAAAAACTGTAAGTAAACATATTGGGGTGATGCTGAAACTTAATTTAGAACATACTTGTTCCAAAGAAAAAAGTAGAAAATGCAGTAATCTTGTAAAAGCCAAAGTGCAAACAGCAAGACAGAATATATTATAAGTGTATGTTAAGGAGAGATTGTGAAATTGTGAAGTCTGAAGTGTGTTACTCGTGTGTGGTGTGAAAGAAAAGTGGTGTATTTATAGTGCAGAAAGCAGGCAGAAATAAGGCAAGAAAATAGTTTAAAAACTGACTGTAAATCAATTACATAAGACTGCCTTTAATTAAGGGATTCATTCAAACGAGTATAAAACAATTAAGGAAAGAAATTAATCAAACACTTGTGTAAAGCATGCAATTGAGGGCAAATACATTAAGGCTATTTAAGGACAAGATCTTTGAAATACACGGTTGTACAATTTAAGAAAAGAAAATCAATTAATAGCTAAGAAATCTGAGGCCATGTATTTTGTATGAATGAACCAAGTCAGAAAGATGGGAAAGATTTTAACTTAAGGAAATCAGCAAACAAATCAATTAGACCCATTTAAAAGGAATTCTGAATCAATCACAAGTTTGAAAACCTTTTTTGAAGAAAGATTCCTCACATATAAAAGCATACAGACACGTTAAACATGAAAGAAACTTGTCAAGCCCTTGTAAATCAATAGAAAGAATCCAGTGTAGAAGAGTCTAGCAAGAGGTCAGAGTCGTATGAAAACAAAGGAGTCCAAAATCAATTCAAAAACTCGAATTCAATCTGAAAGAATTAGGGGTTTTGAAATGAAACCCTAGTTCAAGCAAACCTTAAAACAAGGATGAGAGGGTAGGAAATTGAATCAAAATCATGTTCAGAAGTTTCAGAAAAGGACATGCTTCTTCAACAACAGAACTTATGAAGAATATGATAGCAAAGTAACATGCAATCATAGTAGAAGTATTCAAAGAACACAATGGCAAATACTGATAAGAACAGTAGAAAAGCATGCTTAGAAGAAACTTAAACAGGGCTCAGTAGGAGGCAAACAAAGAAACATAAAAATGTAGCATGAAAATACAGTAGAATAACACAAGAACACCGGAAAAATATAGCAGAAAATCATATAGGAATACATAGTAAGATAAACATATAAGAACATGGTAAAAAATACAGTAGAGAAGTCTACGAGACTATAGTATAGGAAAACACATTAAGAGAAACATACAAAAGATGATACAAGAACACAGCAGAGGCAAACACACGAATAACAAAGAAGAAAATCATAAAACACTTAAACACTTTCCAGAAAACCTAAATCGGAAAAGAGGGATTTTGAAAGTAATTTTCAAAATAAAAGTTAGGGAAATCATTTGAAAACTCAAGTTAAGGATAGATACACAACAGATCTAAAAGAATCTGAAAAAAACCTCGAAGGGTTAGGGTTTCAGAAGAACCCTAGAATGAGAAAGGCTTTGAAAGGTCATTGACCTGAGTCGGAGAAGTTAGAATCAGGCTCAGAAGACCAGATACGCCGGAGCAAGGCCGAAGATGACCATAGACCTCGAGTCGGCAAAGGTTTGACTGAAGACCTTTGAGGTTTAGCCTCGAATATTCAAGTATCGAGCACATAGGAGCAATAGGAGGTTAGTATAGGGGCCTCACAACCTGGGAAGCCATTGATTCCGGTGAGTTTCAAGGTGGGAGATGATTAGAGTTCAGGGAAGGTTCGAGAGTGTTTGAGAGACGAAGGGATTCAAAGGCAGCGTGTCAGATGAAATGGCTTAGGGTTGGGGGTTTGGGAAATTAAAAAGGCAAGGGGGAATCGTGGTCGTTGATCAAATGATCAACGACCTAGATCAAAGGGGAGTCGGGCGGGTAAAAATAAACTGGTCAGGGGGTCAGGTAATTTAGGATTTGGGCCTATCCAGTTGAGATTAAAACTGGGGTAAAATGAAGGGACAATTTGGGCTAAAATTAAAATGAAATAGGGCTAGATTTTAAATGGCCAGTTTTTCCTTTTTTATTTTATAAAAATAGTAAAATGATTTCTAAAAATAGATTAAAAGTGATAAATTAGTTAATAGTATATAAATATTAGATTAAAAATACTGGAATCAAATTTGTAATTATAAACGCAATTAATTCTTAAAATAGGTTAATATTCAATAAAGTGCATTTAGCTTTAAAAATACCAAATCAATTTATAAAAATGTATCTGAGCTATACTTTGGTATAAATATGAGAATAAAATAAATGAATCACCAAAATGATAATTTTGGAAATAATTATTGGTTTTGTACTGTAAAAATAGGGCAATAAAATAGTTTAACAATTTTTTAAAAATTGAAAAAAATAATAATAAAACTCTTGGACATACTTATATATATATATATATTAAAAAGTATTTTGCAAATAAAAAAATATACAGGGAAAAATTGGGTATCAATATTTCTTAGATGGTTATTCGGGTATAATCAGATTGCTATAGCCCCAGAGGACCAAGATAAGCAACATTTACGTGTCCCTATGGCATGTATGCGTTCAAAAGAATGCCCTTTGGTCTCTGTAATGCACTTATGACTTTTCAAAGGTGCATGATGGCTATTTTTATTGACATGGTTGAAAGAATTGTGGAAGTGTTCATGGATGATTTTTCTGTGTTTGGATGTTATTTGGATAATTGCTTGTTGAATCTTGATAAAGTGCTTGGTAGGTGTGAAAAAAAGAACTTGGTACTAAACTAGGAAAAGTGCCATTTCATGGTACGTGAAGGTATAGTCCTGGGGCACAGAGTGTCTAAAAGCGGTTTGCAGGTAGACAAAGTGAAGGTGGAGGTGATTGAAATATTGCCCCCTCCAATATCAATCAAGGGCATTTGCAGTTTCTTGGGCCATGCAGGTTTTTATCGTCGTTTCATTAAAGATTTTTCGAAAATTTCTTCTCCATTGTGCAGGCTGCTTGAGAAAGATGTCTCCTTCAAATTTGATGATGATTGTCTAAAAGCATTTGAGGAGCTGAAGGGAAGGTTAGTGACTGCACCAATTATCATTTCTCAGGATTGGGAGCAACCATTTTAGTTGATGTGCAATGCGAGTGACATAGCTATTGGAGCTGTTTTGGGGCAAAGGAGAAATAAAATCTTTCACTCCATTTACTATGCAAGCAAAACTCTGAATCTAGCCCAAATGAACTACACAGTTATTGAAAAAGAGTTGCTTGCAGTGGTGTGGGCGTTTGATAAGTTCAGATCCTATCTAGTGGGGACCAAAGTCATCGTCTAGATAGATCATTCAGCTATCACATACTTGTTTGAGAAGAAAGACGTCAAGTCGAGGCTGATTCATTGGGTCCTCCTCTTGCAAGAGTTTGACTTAGAGATCCGAGATCGAAAAGGGAGAAATCAAGTGGCTGATCACTTGTACAGATTAGAAAATTAGAGCCATGTAGCTGAATGAGGGTAAATCAAATAACATTTTGTGATGAGCAGTTATTGGCAATTACCTCAAGCGAAGCCCCGTGGTATACAGATTATGTGAATTTTATTGCAAGTGGGGTGACACCACCAGAATTGACACTCGATAATAGACGAAGGTTCCTACATGATGTGAGGCTCTAAATGTGGGATGAGCCATTCTTATACAGGCTATGTGTAGATCAGTTGGTGCGAAGATGTGTTCCTGAGGAAGAGATGAATGCCATACTGCATGATTGTCACGCTTCGCCATACGGAGGTCATCATGGTGGGGATAGAACCACCCAAAAAGTTCTACAATCAGGTTTCTATTAGCAAAAATTAATTAAGGATGCACATGCCTTTGTTAAAAATTATGACAAATGCCAAAGAACCGGAACAATCATGAAGAAGCACGAGATGCTACTGCAAAATATTCTGGTAGTGGAGCTTTTTGATGTTTGGGGGATTGACTTCATGGGACCATTCCCATACTCTAATGGTCACAGGTACATCTTGGTGGTGGTCGACTATGTTTCTACGTGGGTGGAGGCCATTGCTCTTCCCACTAATGATGGAAAGGTTATGGTATGCTATGTAAAGAAGCACATCTTCACACGCTTTGGAACTCCAAAAGTGTTGATAAGTGACGGAGGAACTCACATCTGCAACAAATTGCTGAAAAATGTTCTTGAAAAATATGGAGTTAAACACAAGGTTTCCAATGCCTATCACCCCCAAACAAGTGGTCAAGTGGAAGTTTTAAATAGAGAAGTAAAGCAGATTCTGGAGAAACGGTAAGTGGAAATAGAAATGACTGGGCCAGGAAGCTAGACGACGCATTATGGGCATATCGTACCGCATACAAGATTTTCATAGGTACTTCTCCATATAAATTAGTTTATGGGAAGGCATGTCACTTGCACGTCGAGCTTGAACACAAGGCCTATTGGGAAATTAAAAAGCTGAATATGGATATGGACTTAGCTGGTGAGAAGAGGTTGCTGCAAGTCAACGAGCTTGATGAGTTTCGATTGCACGCATATCAAAATGCCAAATTGTATAAAGAAAATACCAAGAGGTGGCATGAAAATCACATCCACCATCGAAAGTTTGAGCCGGGACAAGAAGTTATTATGTTCAATTCGAAGTTGAAACTTTTTCCCGGAAAGCTTAAGTCCGTTGGGCAGGTCCTTTTGTTGTGGTAAGTGTGACACCTCATGGAGCTGTGGAATTGCGTGATACGAGCTCGAGTGGTACCTTCTTGGTAAATGGACATAGAATAAAATATTATTGGGGCGGTGACATTGCACGTCACAAGACCTCGGTGGACTTGGCCGATGCTTAAAAAGGTGTTGAGTCGTGCCGCGACATTAAACCAGGCGTTCGTTGGGAGGCAACCCAATTTTTACTGTTTTTGTAGCGTAGTTTTTTTTTTGGTTTTCTCTTAGTTAAAGTAGACTAACATTTTTGTTTTGTTGTAGTTGTATAAAATATTAGGTGGGGATGGTAGAGTGTGCGTGAATTATGTATTTAGGGCTCGGGTATTTTATTTTAAAAAAAGAAAAGATCATCGATTTCAGTGCCCAACTAGCATCCCACGCTGGCTGGGGCGCACTTTACTATAGCCAAAATATTCTATCGCCAGCCCCAGCGTGGGGTGCTGGGCTGGCCGGTCACATGTAAGTATTTTTTAAATTTTTATTTTTTTTGTTTTCTTCGATTTAATTAATCCCAAACCCAAATAACCCAACCCAATTACCCATATACACTCATAACCTAACCCATACCCAACTACCCAAACATATTCCCACTTAAATTAAAATAACTACAACCTCAAAACAAATCCTCCCCCCCCCCCACGCCATCAAATTTTTATTTTATTTTTTTGTTTTGTCTTCTTGTTCCAAATTCTTCAACTTTCTCTTGCTCAAGTTAATCTCATGCCTCAAAGGTATGTTCTTCTTGTTCTCTTTTCTTGTATTTTGGAATTTTTTTAGTGTAAGGTGATCTCTACTTCTCCCATAACCCCAAAATCCCATAGGGTTCTTTGATATATCTTGTTGAATATGGTGGTCATAATATGCACGAAAATTTGGTGCAAAAATTTGGTTGTAAATGTGTATGAAGTAGTAAACTATAATTCTCTCTACTTCATGAAAATTAGGGAGGGCCACCTTGTTCTTCCATAGTTGAAATAAGAGAGCAAAATTGATGCCCACAAGGTGTTTGCTAAAATGCCTAAGAGAGTAAATTTGCACACCGGTGAAGTCTAAGTAGCCGAGTATAGTTGTATTTGAGTTTGGGCGAAGTGTGGGGTGTTTGGAGGTATTGTGTATTGTTGTAAACGTTTGTAAGTCATAGTTATTGTGCTAAATTGGTGTAGTAATTTATATTTTAGTTCTCTTATGCTTGCACCATAGTTAAGTTACGGGCATATTAACCTACTTGAATTGTATGGAATAGAGAAGTCTTGAGTACCTATAGCCTTGTAATGACACATTGAGGCATGTTGAGTCAATATTGTGATTCGATTATGCATAGCCTTCGTTTTTAAGTGTGGGGTCCTTTTTGCCCCTAATAATGACCTTAGGCAAAATTTCTTGATTCACTCTCATCTTTATGCTTGTCATGTGTAGGTTGCTATGGCTCGTGACAGTGCCGCTAAAGGAAATGGGTGGGGAAGTCCGCCACTACCGCTCCCCCTCCAAAGAAATTCAAGCAATGTGAGAGCTCTTCCCGACAAGCCAAGGGAAAGCAAGTGGCTAGCGGGTCTACGAAGCAATCACGTCCTCGATTGGAATTTATAGATGATGACACCAAGAAATGGCATGATACTTTTATTCCATTGGGGTGATATGTGTCTGTGATGGGGATAAATGTAAAGGCTTTAGAACGAAGATACCCCGATGTACTGGCTACATTGATCGATAAGAAGATGCATAAGTTCCTTGAATGTCCAGGCCCAGCAAATCTCAGCATGGTCCGAGAACTATATGCAAACTGGGGTACAAAAAATAATGAGTCATTCGTCAGAGGAAAGACCATTCCAATGCATAGGGGGAGGACTTGAGTCATTTTTTGGGAGTTGATAAACCAAACCCGCGACCACTTATAAAGTTTGTCAAAAGCCCCCGATACCAAGCAATACGTCACACACTTTGTGGCGTTGAATCCAATGTTAGATGGACGCAGACTAAGGGGGATATTCACCTTGAAATGCTTAGGTTTGACTTCAACAAGACGACTAAAGTTTTGCAGAACTTTATGCAAGCTAGACTAATGCATGTGGAGCATAATAGTGAGTGCACTCGAGCTCGAGTGTGCTTGATCTAATTTTTGATGACCGGGCGACCTATAAATGTTGGTGAGCTCATGCTTGGGGAGATGGCTCACACTCGTATTGGAGGGAGGATCAAGATATTCTTTTATGGCAACATCCTAACACAGTACATGCTGTCTCTTGATGTACCGGAATATCCAGACTATGATGAGGTAGTGGAGGTACCCACGACATTGCTAGACATCACATCCTTATTAGAGACCACATCAAAGCTCACCCAAGCTGCTAGGAATGAGAGGAACGAAAATTTTAACAAGTATCTCTACAAAATTGTCAATGTGATTATGAGCAGGCTAGAGGTGTCAGAGGAGGAGCTCACGCAATTGCGCATGAGCTCTCCAGTTCATCCAAGGAGATGTTAGGCATAGCACCGGGTAGTCCTATTCATCCCTCTAAGGCTGAAAACACTCACAAGGGGTCTGATGATGAGGATGCAAATGAGGATAAAGTTACGGGGCCCATGGCTTTGGTACCCTTAGAAGATGATGATGAGCCCATTGCCATAGCTGGTGGGCATCCTAAGAGGGAAGTCTCCGACTAGCAGGAGTTCTTTCTTTCCACCTTACTCTATTTTTGAATTTATTATGCATCGGGGCCTATGCATAGTTTAAGTGTGGGGTGGGAGAATAATCTTTGAGCTGTAGTTGTATAATTTTTTTTTAGTTTAGTTCAAGATTAACATATCTTAATTTATCTAGATTATAAAAGAAAAAAAAATTAGAAAAAGCTTGAACTTTTCCCGACGATGGATCTGTTAGATAATTTTCTTGAGGGATTAAAGTCCGATTAAAAATGCCAAAAAGATTTTCTTTTTTTTAGGTAGTTAGGTAGCATCCTATTGTTTTTCTTTCGACACCGGTTCTTTTCCAAGGGTGTAACTCGAACCGAGTATTCTAGTTTAGTTTTTTTTGTTGTTTTTTAGGAGTAGGAAAAGGGACATTGAGGTGCTTTGAGATACCAATTGACATGGTTTATGTTGGCAATTTAAGTTATGGCATGTGTTCTATCTTTCTACATATATTATTTAAATTTTAATGCCCAAGTAAAGTAAGTAATCTACTCTTTGATGTTTTTTTCTTAGTTGATTGACTTGTATGCTACCTAGTGCATTGTTGCTTAAAAATTCTCAACTTGCTAGCTTGCTTGACTTGAGAGTTGCACAGAACCATCTTGCGTGAGTCAAGTGCCATGTGTGTGTAAGGATTTTTGATACTCTGTGTTATCCTGTGTAGTCTAGAACTTGTCCCGTGTGTTAATCATTGCGAAATCATTAAGTTACGCTAGTATAGGAGATGATGTAGGAGCTTTTTGCTTGGCCATGAAGGTGCTTGTCACTTATAAATAAAATTTTCCCATTGCTAGCCCTTTGAGACTATAGACAGTTTCCTTGGCACCCACATTACAAGCCATACTCCTACCTTGTTCTTGATTTGAGAATGTTTAATCTTTACCTCCTAAGGCACTTCGTCGCTAAAAGAAGTAAGGGGAGAGATTTGGGAGTTACCTTCGAGTGGAACCATGGAAGGGCCCTTAAGGTGTACCAAGATTGTGAATAAAAGTCACTAGCTTAAGAACCTCAATGCATGGAGTGTGTGAAAAAAAAAATATGCAAGAAAAAGCAAATAAAAGTTCAAATAATGTGAAAAGATACACACCTCCTAGTATTATTTTTTTTCATTCGTGCTAGTGAGTCCATAGAGGTGCTTAATTGAAAAAAAAGGGATATGTTATATATGGTGTATGACAAGTGAACGGGTTGAGAACAAAAATATATTTTATTTGTGAATGTTGTGTACTAAAGTGCTTAGGAGGGTTAGTCACCATACCTAAATATATCCTACCCGTCCCTTAGCCTACATTACAACCTCAAAGTCCTTATTGATCCTAGATTTGGCTAGCTTAGATTAGTAGAGATATACACTACGGGCAAGCTTATGGTTCGACCACTGGATACACATGAATTCTTTGTGAGAGTGAATGTGTTGTTCAATTGTGTGATGTCTTTAATTTATGTTCAATGACATATCTGAATGTGTGGACTACTTTAATATTCATTCTTTTGCCTGTGGTAAGGGCACTTGATCTCATGATAGATTGGTGATGTTGTACACTTTCTTTTGTTGGGTGAGTGTGTAAGTTGAGGATACTTAGTGTAACGAGTCATCTCTTGAGGTAAGGTGGTTATGGATAGGTTTCTTGAGTTGGTTGAATAGTAATGTGTATAGTTAGGCTAATTTGAAAAAAGGAAGAATGTTAAATTCGCGTGTTCATACTTAATTGCCGATATCGATCATAGTTTAAAGGTAGGATGTTTGATTGAATTAATTGTGAAGTGCTCTTTCATAGTGATAAGTATGTTTTGGTGAATTTATTTAGTTCCATTGCTCGAGGACGAGCAAGAGTCTAAGTGTGGATGTTGATAATCGACATAAAGTATGTATATTTTGATATATATCGCCTCACATTTTGCTCTTGTTCCAATGATTTGAGATGTTTAATATGATGATCTGTACTAAATAATGGTGTTTCTATGTGTAGGAATCATTTGGATGCAAGTTGGGACGAAAGAGCGCGAATTGAAGCGAAATCGGAGCAAAAAGGCAAAAAGCCAATTTTGAGGGCCAGAGCCAGCGCCAGTGGTGCACTTTCCAGAACTCAATTATTTTGAGCGCCAGGGCTAGTGCCCCACGCTGCCCTGGATGCTCGAGTCACTAGAGTGTCCTATTCCGACTTGGACTCGGTTATTTTCACCCCAAGACGCCTCCAATTGATATAAAAGCCACCCTAAAACTTATTTTGAGGGGAGAACGTGATTTTGGAGAGAAAACAAAGGAGAAAAATACTTGGGAGCACGGATTTGAGCAATTCTTCCATCCCTTTTCTCGTACTCATTGATTTTATGTTTAAAAATATTATTTTATATGGTTGTATGAACATGAGTGGCTAACAACTCTATTGTTCTAGGGTCATGTGTAAATCATGAATGTTGATATTTGAAGTTTAATTTGACGAAGTTAATTTTATCATATTGGGTTGTTTATTTAAATCTTGCTTTTAATGATTTTGCTTAATAGCTAACAGTAAAATACTTTCTACGAATTTAGAGTTGAACTCGAAACTGGTAACTATAGATTGCATATAGAATTAAATAGAGCAAGTTCTTGAACTCGGGCATCGGGAAACGGATTTGGAATTTGGATAGACATATACCTAATTGCCTTGTTTGGTTGAAAACTTGAAATATAGAAATTTTAAATACATTCTTGTTAATCTTAATTCCATATACATATAGGCATTAAGTTAACTTGAATAGGCGAGTAAGGACTCGACAGATTCTTATGAGTAATATCAACCCTATCAATCAACAATCCTGATAAATTAATTAGTTATTTTAAGCCAAGAACGCCACATGATTGTTAGCTAACCCGTGACCCTTGAATATTCTCTCCTACTGAATTTTATTCAAAAGTGCTATTTGTTTGGTTGATTTTTCTAGTTATTTCATTACTTGATATTGTAAGGTATTAAATTCTTAACCTATCTATTTTGTGATAAATCTCTTGAATCAATAAGTTAATTGAGTTTGAATCAGTCAAAAGTTGGTCATAAGTCTTCGTGGGAACGATACTCTACACACTACTTTATTACTTGACAATTACGTGCACTTGCGTGAGTGTTTTTGGTCGGAACAACGGGCAACCGGTACCTTACCCAATCAAGTACCAACGTAACATATCTTTGTTACAACATCATCATATACATGTGACATACGGGCCTACTAGGCCAAGATGATTCTTTATAAACTGAAAATATAGGTCGACAAGGTCGTACAATCTTTCATGTACACAACATATGTCTAAAAACCTCTAAGAGTACATAAATGTCATAAAGGTCGGGACAGAGTCCCGCCATACCAAACAATATATGTCTAAATCATACTAACCAAACGAGTAACTCCGAAGCAAAAAGAGCACACCAATATCTTCCGCTGAGCTGATAGCCTACTTTGAGGGCTCTCGACCTGTCTATCGGGACCTGCGGGCATGAAATGCAGCATCCCCAGATGAAAAGGGACGTCAGTACGAATAATGTACCGAGTATGTAAGGCACATAAATAAATACAAAAGTGACATTGAAGAAATATAGAGTACATGACTCAACCTGTAAGTCTGAATAACTTTCTAAATCACGAAATAATTATAGTATAATGCATATGGGTATAAATGTCATGTCGTGCATAGGTACATGTTTCATAACATCATCAGCCTCTGAGGGCATCCCATCATATCATCTTGGCCACTGTGGGCAAAATCATCAACGTATACCAGTTGATCAGGTGGTGGTGCGTATATAACGCCATAAACTTTCTCATATCCCATAGACATATATATACATACATATATATGCGTATATATATGCCATTTGGTCATGGGTCAATGTACCTAAATGCAATGCATGAAAAATATGTTAATAAAATCTTTCGGAATGTCATAAGACCCTCTTGCCTTTGAGTAATATCAAAAAGTAAATTTTTTTCAATGTTCATATTTTTCTGAGACCCATGAACAGATGATAAAATATTATGACACATGGAAACTCAAGAATATAGATATCTCTAATACTTCTATGAATAGAGTCATTTATGGAATTTGTGCATTTGCACGTTTCGTTTGTATCGTATGGATCATGCCAAAAGAAAGAAGGGATAGCCTTAACATATCTGACCATATCCTCTTGACAATCCCTTTTAACATATGTCAATTTCAACAAAAAACATAACTGCGGATCGAAATAGGGAAAAATCATGTAATATTCTTGCGAAAGATTGCACCGTACTCCTTAAGAATTGCAAAATCCCGTCGTTGTAATACTACCTAGTCTCCTATCAATTTTCTCTTTTAATATCACATACTGCTATTCAAGTGATTAGATGAATTTGTAGAAGCAATGCTTTAAAAAACGGGATATGAAGCCAAAAAGCCTCACCGTGGCCGCAGTCCATTTTTCGCGGTCCGCGGTACCTCCTTCGCGGGCATTTCTATCCAAAAAAAATTGACCTTATATAAATACTTCTTTTTCATATTTTTAGGTCATCTTATCTATAGCTGAGCACGTGAACACCATTTTTTAAGCTATTTTGAGTAATTGTGTAGCTAGTTTAACATTGAATCTTCAAATCTTAGCTTGTAATTATATTTTATGGGTTATTTTTCATCTTAATATCTGATTTTTTCCATTATTATGAGTAGCTAGACCTATTATCTAGGGTTGTGGCTCAACCCTAGTGTGGGTATATGATGGGTCTCTTATTTTAGGGCTTAGATGTTTATGGATGGTTGATATTTGGCCTGATTTGTGTTTTCCATTTTAAATTAGTGGTTGCAAACACTAATTTGTGCCTTTTTGACTTGGGGTCTTCTTGAGAAAGAGGGCTTGATTTTAGAAAAATCAGACCAACAAGGAATTGGGGAGAATTCAAGAGATTGATAGCCCTAATTAAAGGGCTAAACCTAGAGATAATAATACCCGACTCGAGTCTATATTGCTTGCAAAATTTTGACACCCAATTGGTCTTGAGAAAGCCAATTAGGGCAAAGTCACCCAAGCTACTGAGAGGTATAGAGTGAGTAGTTTTGTGCATTGGCTATATCACAATCCCAAACACAACAACTTTTCCTTAGGCTTTAGAACCCGTCAAGTATTTACATAGGGGAAAGTCATTTCCCTAGTGCCTTTCCATAAATTAAGAAAACCTCAACAAAATATGTCATACTTAGCTTAATTTTAGCATCATTAGTGATAATCTAGATTAGTGAACCATCAACACATGCTTAGAAGTGTAAACATTTAATTTGCACGTTACTAGTGTATATAGGAACCCAATTCCCAAACATTCTAGCTCCCTGTGGATTCGATTCCGACCTTCTCGGGTAAAAGCTGCATCGACCACTCTTGCCACTCTGTAGTGGTGTAGGGTTGGACCTTATCACTTTTTGGCGCTGTTGCCGGGGAGCTAAACGGTTTTGGCTATCTATCTATCTAGTTTTGTGTTTACTTTTTATTTCCTTATTGTTTACTTACTTGGGTGAATTATCAATTCAGATACAAAATGGTGACAAACAATAACAATGACCCTTTTGGAAACGTGATCCTGGGGGAGGAGGTTGATGACAATGGAGAGGATGAGGTACCACAAGGACAAAGGAGATTCCATCAGGCTAACGATAACGTTCCAGAACCTCCCCCGCCACCTCCAAGAGTGGCTCCTCGGGTGCTTCCAAACGAAGGATATGTTGGTGCAATTGTCCCACCCCGAATCTGGGCGAGCAATTTCCAAATTACAAATGTGATGTTGACTTTGTTGAATCAGCGAGGGTATTTCACAGGTGCTCCCCATCAGAATGCTAACAAACATCTGAAAGGCTTCGTGGATACCTGTTGGGGAAGCAAGCGCACAAATGTGTCAGAGGATGCACTTCGGTTGAGATTGTTCCCTTTTTCACTTAGAGGGAAAGCTTAGGACTGGCTTGAAGTGCTTCCCAACCATTCCACCACTACTTGGGATGAGTTGGCAAATAAATTCATTGCAAAGTTTTTCTCGCCGGGCTTAGTTTTCAAACAGGAGCCCAACGAACCACTGCATGAGATATGGGAGAGATATCGGACTATGGTAAAGGAATTCCCAAATAATGATATGACTGACGCAATGATACAACAGATATTCTATCGAGGCATTAATACGACAAATCAGTGCATAGTGAACCAACTCACTAGGGGCAATTTCATGAACACACTGTATGATGAGGCTAATGCAATATTGGATGAGATGTCTAACACGTCCTCCACTTGGCAAAGTAGAGCCAATGTGCCACAGGGTGACCCCACGGTCATTCACTTGCACAAAGAACTCCATGATCATGAGCAGGCAATAGTAGAACTAACAAAAATAATGAACCCAACTAGCAAAGGCACAATTACAGCATGTTCAAACTCCATGACAAGCAAATGCTATGGAGGGTGTCAATATGTTATTGAACAAAAGAAGACAAAGAGGTCAAAAAACCAAAGGAGTTCGGATCAATATGACCAAGATAGTGGTGGGTTCCAAGATAATGGGTATGATGAGCAGAATGAAGAACTACAATATGTGAACAACTATGCCAAAGGAGCAATTCTTCTAACCAACAAAAATAATGGAGATCCCAAGGCAATTGGGGAAATCAACAACAACAAGGGAATAGTAATTGGGGTAATATCAACAAAAATTCAAATTGGTCCAACCAGCGAATAACCAAAACAATCAGGGTAATTGGAGTGGCAACAACAACAACTGGGGTGGAAACAACAATCAGGGTGGTTGGAATAATAGTAATCAAGTAAATCAGGGGCAAGGCTTTCAAAGGCCCCCGATGTATCAACAACCGATCAATATACCCCCATTTCCATCCCAAGATTGTTCATCCAACAATGAAATAGGGAGAATTGAAATGATGTTTGAACAAATGATGAAAAAGAATGCTAACTCTAATGCCTAGTTGGCATCCCACAATACTTCAATCAGAAACTTGGAGGTTCAATTAGGCCAAATCTCACAATTCTTGAATACTCACCCCAAGGGGGCTCTACCTAATGATACAGTAGTTAACCCGAAGGGTGGAAACAATATCGGGCATGCAATGGTAGTAACTATAAGAAGTGGACAAGGCGGTGATGTGAATGCCTCCAAACAAAAGGAAATTTTGAGTGATGAAGTTGAGTTGAAAGAGGATGACATACCTTTGGTGGTTGAGAATGTGACTGATGAAAACTTGAATGAGGAAGTGAGGATTGATATCCAAGATAACAAGTTGGAAACTCAGAATGACGTGAACACGTCTAGGGAACACGTAATAGACATGCCAGAAATGGTTGTGCCTAAAGCCAAGGCTCATTTTCCAAGGCCACCTCCACCTTATCCTCACAGGCTCACGAAGCAGAAAAATGAGAACCAGTTTAAGAAATTTATTGACATGATGAAGAGCTTATCAATTAATGTGCCTTTGGTAGAGGCTCTAGAGCAAATGTCGGGTTATGCCAAGTTCATGAAAGACTTGGTGACTAAGAAGAGATCCATGGATTGTGAGACCTTCAAGATTAATCACCAAGTAAGTGCAATAGTGCACTCGATGGCTCCGAAGCTAGAAGATCCCAGCGCTTTCACTATATTGTGTACCATTAGGAGCGCTAATTTTGCAAAGGCATTGTGCGATTTGGGTGAAAGTATCAATTTGATGCCTTACTCCGTGTTCAAAACTTTGGGTATTGGGCAATTGAGGGCTACTTCAATGAGGTTGCAAATGTCGGATAGAACTATGAAGATGCCGCTTGGTATTATAGATGACGTTCTTGTTCGGGTGGATAAGTTTATTTTGCCCACTGATTTTGTGATCTTGGATTGTGAGGTATATTATGAGGTTCTAATCATATTGGGAAGACCTTTCCTTGCAACTGGGAAGGCCTTAGTTGATGTGGAAGCAGGGAAACTCACCTTCTGTATGGGTGATGAAAAAGTGGTCTTTCATGTGTGCAAGTCAATAAGGCAGCCAAACAGTACTGAATTGTGCTCTTTCGTGGATCTTGTCACGGCAGTGATATTTGATGATACTAGTGCAATGAACAATGTAGAAGACCCTCTAGAGGCGGTATTGTTGAATCTTGATGTAAATGAGGATGAAGGTTGGGTGGAGTATGTCAATTCTTTACATGGAATGGGCTCTTACTCTTATGAGACTCGAAAACTCTCTTTGGATCTTGAGAATAGGAAGAATCCACCAACAAAGCCCTCAATAGAGGAACCTCCCGTGTTGGAGTTGAATTCATTACCTCCACACCTTAGGTGTGAATTCTTAGGCCTTAGTTCAACTTTGCCAGTTATTCATTCCTCTTGTCTTACTAACTTGCAGGTAGATGCCACATTGGCGGTGCTCTAATAACGCAAGAAGGTAATTTGATGGACTTTAGCTGATATCCAGGGTATAAGCCCCGCCTTTGGCATGCACAAGATTATTCTTGAGGAAGATGTCAAGCCCTCCGTGTAACATCAGAGGAGGTTGAATGAGGCTATACAAGAAGTTGTGAAAAAAGAGGTGATCAAGTGGTTGGATGTTGGGGTTGTGTACCCCATCTCTGATAGTTCTTGGACTTTGTTGGTGCAATGTATGCCGAAGAAGGGTGGTATGACCGTGGTTACCACTATTCAAAATGATTTTATTCCTACCAGGACTATCACCGGTTGGAGGGTATGCATGGACTACCGCAAGCTGAATAAAGTGACCCGCAGGATCACTTTCCATTAACTTTTCTTGACCAGATGCTAGATAGACTTGCTGGGCATGCCTTCTACTATTTCTTGGATGGTTATTCTGGGTACAACCAAATTTTGATTGCTCCGAAAGATTAGGAGAAAACCACCTTCACGTGTATGTATAGTACCTTTGCCTTTTCTAGGATGCCATTTGGGTTATGTAATGCATCGGCTACGTTCCAGCAGTACATGATGGCCATATGTTGGTGGAGGATATTTTGGAGGTTTTCATGGACGATTTCAGTGTTGTGGGTGACTCATTTGATGAATGTTTGAAAAATCTTGACAAGGTGTTGGCCCGGTGTGAAGACACCAATCTTGTCCTCAATTGGGAAAATGCCACTTCATGGTCGAGTAGGGCATTGTCCTCGGCCATAGGATTTCAAAGAACGGAATAGAGGTGGACAAGTCCAAAATTGAAGTGATTTCAAAGCTTCCTCCCCTACTTCACTCAAGGGGTTAGAAGTTTTCTTAGGCATGCGGGGTTCTACCAGAGATTTATCAAGGACTTTTTGAAGGTAGTGAATCCTTTGTGCAAACTTTTAGAAAAGGATGCGAAGTTCGTGTTCAATGAGGCATGCATGATAGTTTTTGAACTCCTCAAGTACAAGTTGACCACCACTCCTATTATTACCGCACCCAATTAGAGCTTGCCTTTTGAGTACATATGTGACGCGAGTGATGTTGCGGTTAGGGTGGTCTTGGGTCAAAGAGTGAATAAAATCTTTCACCCGGTGTATTATGCAAGAAAAACAATGAATGATGCTCAAGTGAATTACACGGTGACAGAAAAAGAGTTGTGGGTTATTGTGTTCGCAATGGAGAAGTTTAGGCCTTATCTCATGGGTGCCAAGGTGATAGTTCATACCGACCATGCCACACTCCGCTACTTGATTACAAATAAGGATTCCAAAGCTTGGTTAATGAGATGGGTCTTATTGCTTCAAGAGTTTGATTTGGAAATTGTGGACCGGAAAGGGTGTGAAAACCAAAAGGCGGACCACTTGTCCCACTTGGAGGAGGAGGGGAGGCCCTGTGATGGCCTTGAAATTAATGATTCTTTCCCTTATGAGCAACTCCTCTCCGTATCAGTGAATAGCATGCCATGGTTCGCGGATGTTGCCAACTTTTTGTGACTGGTATTATTTCATATGAGCTCTTTTATAACCAAAGGAAGAAAATTAAACGGGATAGTTTGGACTACTATTGGCATGAGCCTTACTTGTTCAAGATATGCACTGACGTTGTGATCCGTAGATGTGTCCCTGAAGAGGAGCAATTGAGTATTTTAGAGGCTTGTCATTCCTCTCCCTACGGTGGTCATCATGGTGGGCAAGGACAGCTTCAAAGGTTCTTAATTGTGGCTTTTACTGGCCAAAATTGTGCAAGGATACAAGCGAACTTGTGAAGAGATTCGACGAATGTCAAAGAGCGGGTGAAATTTCAAAGAAGGGTGAGATTCCTCTCACCACTGTTCTCGAAGTTGATATCTTTGATGTGTGGGGCATTGATTTCATGGGCCCGTTTGTTAGTTCATGTGGCAACACATATATTCTAGTTATAGTTGACTATGTTTCAAAGTGGGTTGAGGCCGTGGCTTTACCCAATAATGAGGCCAGAGTGTTGTTGCATTTCTGAAGAAGAGTATTTTTACTAGGTTTGGCACTCCTCGAGCAATCATAAATGATGGGGGTATCATTTTTGTAATAGAGTTTTTGACACTTTGCTTGCAAAGTATAGTATCAATCACAAAGTTTCTACCTCTTATCATCCTCAGGCAAATGGCCAAGTTGAAGTCTCAAACAGGGAAATCAAGAGTATATTGTCAAAGACGGTAAATGCAAATAGGACCATTTGGTTAAAGAAAATGGATGATGATGCCAACAAAACTTCAATTGGTATGTCTCCGTACTGGTTGGTGTCCAGGAAATCTTGCCATCTACCGGTTGAGTTGGAACACAAGGACATGTGGGCTTTGAGGAAGCTAAATCTTGAATAGGATGTGGCAGCAAATCTTCGTGTGGAGCAGCTTAATGAACTTGAAGAATTTTAATTTCATGCCTACTCATGTTCGTACTTGTATAAGGACAAGATGAAGTACTTTCATGACAAGTATGCTCGTGGTAAGGAATTCAAAGTGGGTGATTTGGTTCTCTTGTTCAATTCTCGGTTACGTCTGTTTCTGGGGAAACTTAAGTCGAAATGGAGTGGACCTTTAAAAGTGGTGCTTGTGACTCCGTTTGGTGAAATTAACTTGAAAAACAAAAATGGAGAGATCTTCGGAGTTAATGGGAACCGAATCAAGCACTATCTTGGCAAGAGTGATGACAGCCACGTGGTGGCAATGATCTATCTAAAGTGACTTGATTGTGACCTGCGCCGTGCCGCGATGTTAAATCAGGCACTTCTTGGGGAAATCCATGTGTTTTTTTTATTTCTTTCTTTTTTATTTCATTCTTAGTGTAGGATCTATTTTTTGACTAACTAGTTGTGAGATGTGTATAGGGATATTTTGATGCAATGCAGGACCAAATTGGAAAAATGTTGCACACTCTGAAGTTTAGACCGTTGTCGCGATGCATTTTTAGCGGTCGCAATGGGCTCACCGCGGAGGCGGTAACTGAACGCGGTCAGCAGTGCTAAATGTGCAAAAGTGATAGTCCTCTAAAGTTTCAACCGCAGCCGCAATGCATTTTTCACGGTCTACGGTGCCTTACCGCGGCCGTGATGCATTCTCTGCGGCCTCCGATGAAGTCCATGCCAGTGCCTTTCTGAGTTTCATAACCGCGGTCCACGGTGGGTAAGTAGTGTGGGTCCCAGGTCTTTTTCTATAAATAGACCCACATGCCTCATTTTACACTTTTCGCTCATTTTCACTCTAAAGAGGCATAAGACAATGCTCATCAAAACCCTAGGTTGCACGAATTCAAGTACTGATTTTCAATCATCTACATTGCACATCTGGTAACTTCAATCACTCATGAATCTTTAATTTTGTTCTTATTTTCTTCTGAATTAATAGGTTTAGTTCTTTCTTTTTTCTTCTTCATCTGTTTTCTCTTAAATTAGTCGTAGCAGCCCGTAATGTTAATTAAATTAGGGCTAATTTAGTTCTAAAATGTTATTAACTACCTAGGGGAGTTGTTGTTGTTTTTACTTGTGCTAAAATGCATAAAACCTAGAAACCCTAGGTCAAATGTTGTTTCGTTTTGCCTATCGCGACCGCCGTTGATTTTTCGTGGTCTGCGGTGCCTCTCCGTGACCACGATGTGTTTTTTCGTGGTCAGCAATGTTGAAATTAGAGAAGTACATTTGAAGGACCGCGGCCACAGTTGATTTTAAGCGGTCCGCGGTGCCTTACTGCTGCCGCGATGCATTCTATGCGGTCCGTAGTGAATCTGAATCAGAGAGTGGGTAGTCTGAACCCCACTTCTCCGTGATCCGCTATTGACTTTTCGTGGTCTGCGATGCAGCCTTCACGACCCCAGTGCATTTTTCGCAGACTGCGATCTGTAGTTCTACTTTACAAACTACTTTTCTGCACTGCTTTTTTCGGTCTTTGCACTAATAAACATAAACTGAATTCTCCTTGTAGACAATGGTTAAATCAAGAGGAAGTGGTGACAAACAGAAAGGAAGAGGATAGTCCTCCTGGGGTAGGGGACGAGGAATGATAAATTTGACCCCACAAGTTTGGAAAGCAATTGGGGACACCAGAAAACTAATCAAAGCTGCAGATAGAGCTGCTTCCCATTCTAAGGGAAGTGAGTATGTTCCCTCCCTAGAGGCATCAGAGTTCTAACTCAATGTCGGAATATGTACCCGAGTTCCCGGAGAGACACAGGTTAAGAGATATACCTACCTCTCCAGACTCCCCTACTGCCCGTGCTTCAGTTCAAGTTTCTTCTGAGTCGTCTGAAGGATTAGCAAAGAGCAGTGATAGTGCAACCTCTACTTCACCTACAGCTTCGTCACCTGGAGAGGATCCCGTTGATGAGGTACCCGATAAAGAAGGAAGGGGTGAGCCCCAACCTGAGGGTGTGGAAAGAACTAGAAACCCCGAGGTATGGCAAAAGCGGTTTGTCAGTGAGCTGGCATACCACAAGTTCCGGGAATGGTGGCCTCTGAGGAAGCTTATTATTGAGCGCCAGTTCATAGAGACGGGTCTCTTTCCACATAACCCCAACGTGAAACATCAGTTCAATGAACGTGTGGGTGGGATTACTTTACTAGCAAGGTGTCAGAGGCAAACGAGCACTTAGTCAAAGAGTTTTACGCTAATTCTTCCCACATCAAGAAGGATACCAAAGTGACTAAAGTGCGAAATTTGAAAGTCAAGCTCGATGGGTAAACAATCAATGAGTACTTGGCCTTTCCTAAGGAAGATGAATCATTATAATTTATGAAATTATCACTTGATGAGGCAGCCCGTCCATGGTTAGCATCATATTTGGCTCTTTCGGGCACCACCCCAGCATATTTGGCATCAGGAGTTCAAATTTTGAGGAAAACTCTAAATTATGAGGCGAAGGGGTGGGAGACTTTGTATGCAGTAGACTGGACCTCACTACCCATGAAAACTCCATGCCGGTCTCCTGGGCGATGTTGTGGCTTCTATTATGGAAGGGTACCTAATCAATATCGAGAATGTGATGTCTAGGTTGATCACTAGGGTGGTCAATGAGGGTGACAGGTCATACCCCTTCTCGAACTTCCTTACAATGTATTTGGAGGACCAGGAGGTGGAGAAAAGGAAGTTTGACGTGAAGGTGACACCCAAGAAGCCCTTTTCCCAATACAGCCTCAAAGCGGATGACAACCCCAAAGCCAAAGATCCTAAAGGCAAAGCCACTATGTCACGCCCCAAAATCGAGGGGCACGACCGGCGCTCAACTAAGCAAGCCCGACTGAACAAGCCTATTAGGTTTCATTCTAATCAAAATTAATTTATGAATAACAAGGAGATGAACTCCATAAATCATACTTTATGAGCATTACATTGACAACTTTTATCTTTGTCTTTCACTAACAATTCAACCATACTAACCAAATTATTACAATTACTAGATATGAAGGTAACATTCTGCCAAATAACAACATATCTAGTTCAAATTTTTAATACCCGACACCACCCACAATCTATCTATGGAGCCTCTAAATACAACTGAAGAGTAATATGGAAATGCAGGCAAAAAGACTCCGGCTATACTTCAAAATAAAAAGTACATGATTAACAATGATACAGGACCTCGAAATGAAGTGGGGCTCGCCAAATCCGCTGAAAGGAAGATGCATCACTAGCTGCGACCAACACTGCCTACTATGGAAACACCTACACCCATTTAAAGATTTAGCGCCCCTGGCAAGGGGACGTTAGTGCCATCAAATAGCAATATTATGTATAACTAAACACTATCTCATTAGAAAGAACAACCATACAAGAACAAAATTATAAGGATACAACAAAAGCTTCAAAAAATCACCACATCATCAAATAAAAGGAATCACATAGCTTTCACATAATGTCTATAGCTTTAAGGTGGGACATTTCATTTTGTTGCACCATCATTCACAAACCCACCGCCTTCTTGCGTGGAGTCTGATCTCGGCCCGATCGGCCAATCTGTCTCATTCAATACGTATGCCTCAATCACAATTTCATTCTCAATTTTCGGTTTCAATATCAGCACAAAACCACCATGTGTGTAGCATGGAGTCTGATTACGGCCCGGTCAGCTAAGCCGTCTTACCAAAATGTCACCCTTTTTCCATTAATCATCTCACTTCAATTTTTGCTTCACATATACTAGTTCATTAACACTTGGGGCCACAATTATCACATCACACTTGACACTAGGCCACAATCTGTAACTCACGTTTCACACTATTCCCATTCTCAATATTAATCTTGCCATTTAACATTATAGGCACATACACGAGCAATTTAAGTTATAAGCATACAAAGAAATTCATCTATTTTGTCATATCAATCACAATGTAACTTCGACTTGAAATTTAGGCTTATTATCACGTAGTTCATGTTCTCCACACATCCTCAATTTTACAAAGAATAGAATATCAAACACATGGAGACGCACCTTCCACATACATTCTCACAACATCAATTCTTTTAGTATAACAAGTACTACATCGATCAAATTTCAGACTTACAACATTTGCACGGACACCATGAAAGCTCAATTTTTAAGAAGAGGGGGTTTAAGCTACACATACCTCAAAGAGCTTTTTCCTTAAGTTTCTATAATCCACCGACACCTCTAGCAATAACAATCTATAAGGAGATAGCATCGATTAATAATTAGGAAGATTACCCATGGTGTAACTCTCTTAGGAATTTCATCAAATGCCTAACATGTGAAGTAGTCTACAAGGTCTGAAAATGGAAATTCCTTCCTCCCTCAACCAATTTTAACAAGAACGGCCCAAATTAGTTCTTTAATATCACATACTACAAATTAGTCCCACATGCATGGCCTATTTCTAATCCCCATAATATATTTGAACACTTAACCTCTTACATGAAATCTTGGAAGAAGGACTTATCCGGATGGAGGACAATCAAGTGGTTATCTTCCTTGATTCTTGAAACTTGAGCAAGATTTGGGTGATTATGAAGCTAGGCTCCTTCTCTCTCTTTCTCTCTCTATATGCTCTCAACTCTCTCTAAAATCTGTAGAAAATGACCCCAAATAAGCCTTAAAGCCTATAAATTAAAATGGGGTTGGGTTTTAAAAATAGGAAAAATAAGCCTCCAAAATTCGGTCTGTGGTTGCATAATGGACCGCAAAACAAAAATGTGGGTCGCAAAATACATCGCGGAACTGGTGCCCAAAACTGGGCTACACTAGTCCAGCTTGCGACCAGATTTGCGATCGCATGTCAATTATGCGGACCGCATAATGGTTTTGCGATCGCAGAACTGACACAGGATCGTTTTTTTCTAGCTTTGGTAATTTGATCATAACTTTGTGTAAGAATGTCCAAACGACAAACAGTTTGAAGCATTGGAAACTAGACACGAAAAAATTTAATATGATAGGTTGTTCATCATATAAAACCTTATATATATTTATATATGCTCGTTCAAAGTATGGACTTGTGCAAACTCATTTGGAATTTTAGCCTATTATGAAATTTTCCGATTTGACTTACACTTAGGCCCCTCTTGGACCCCACATTACTTATTGTACGACTTATAAAATTTTACCAAATATAATTTATTCCTATCATGTTAATAGCAATAAAATATTGTAATTAGCATACCTGGCACTACGAAATCCTAATTTACTTAGTGAAATTTTCCGAGGCGTTACATCTTCCCCCGCTTAGGGTCATTCGTCCTCGAATGAGCAGTAGAGTCCGACCTAAATGCTTAACATAATATATCTCTTTTCTCACCTACCTCAAGTCCCTAAATTTTAACTAACTCCTGAATTTTTCAGAAATTTCGGCACAGTCTCCTTTGTAACTAGGCCTATCCACCTGCCAGAGAACCACCAAAACATCCTAACAACTCATCCACAATACAACAAAGCAGCCCAATGTATATTTTCATAACACTAATCTCACCATTACAAGCGCTACATTATCATAATGATACTGGAACATGGACTGCATATTTTTAAATCATAACACCTATAAGGTACCTTTCAAATCGAAACTAATTGTTACATAATCAAGCGAAAATATTTTATTTCCACGACACTTTCGGCCTTCAAGTTGGCCTCCTCGACTTACAGGCTTTACCATAACACATTCACGAAAACAATCCCAACCTCCAAACTTATCAAACAAGGATGACAATTAGATACCTCGCATAAGCTAACTATCCATTACCTTCACCTTCAATAGTTTCCACCGGGATGATACACAAAGGGTCACCAACTACCCTCTTACACATAGACATGTGAAAACACAAAATATATGGGGAACAACAATGGGGAAACTTCATACTTCTAGTGCGGCCTAATATGACATACACTTATGCAACCTTCATTATCAACTCACATTACATATTCATGGGAAAATAATGGGAACAACCTGTTCGCCCTCCTAAATTCTAAATCTCTACACGAACACCCACACTAAAATTTTGATGACATTCAACAATTACACTAAGATGTGCTATCCTGAACTGACCATAAAAATTACCTATCAAATATATGTGATCACACGGGGATGCTCCCTCTTTGATATGTTTGAACCTTCAATACCCAATAAATTTAATACAATAAGGAGAAATGGAATTCGAGATCTGGCTGGAATTGTTTAGGAACCCATTAATGTGCTGAGTAGAGTATTTCACGAGGTTATATGCTAAGAGACACAAATATTACTACTAACAATACTGACATGGTTAATCATTGTGATGACATCAATTATTAGACAAATTAGGCATAGGGGTAACTCGTACATTGGCAATAGGAACTATTAAGAAGGAATATTCAAGAACGTGACCCAGTCGTCTCCTAGAGTGTAGGGAAAGTCATTTTATCAAGAATGAGAATACCCTAGCACCTTGAATGCGATATGGGTTTCAAAATACATGAAGTTGAATTACACTCTTAACGTTAACTAACAGAAGCAATCTATACCACAAGCCCATGAGGATGAAAAGAAGTTGAACACTTATGAGATTATCATATTTTAAACAGCTTAACTTTTCCTGATAAATGATCCTATATGAGAGAACTAAAGATACGACAACTTGTCTTCCAAACTTATATGCTCATGATATGCGCAGAAATCTAAAGGCATCTAATCTCAACCTTTCACTAGTGAAACCACATAGCTAGGACATCCTACCATAAGGGTTAAATCATGTATTGGTTAGGGAGGTTATAATGGTTGACGTAATGCTCCGGGAAGAAAGACAATTAAACCCCATATCCTCCTTAAGGAGGTGGAATGCCAGGGGTAGACAAATTTCCCACACATGACAATGACGTTGTCAATGATTCTAGAAGTTGAGTGAGCAAAAGGCCACGTAACCCATCCAATCTAACCCATTTAAGACTTTTGAAAAGGGGACGCACTTTGGTATGAAATCATGGCAATATAAGCTTGAACTTAAGGGAAATCATTACTTTTGGAACCCATGAGACAAGCCCACGTAGCCCTAAAAAATCGTTAACAATGCCGCGAAAGACTTAAAACCATTACGAGTTGGTGTAGAATAAGGCTCAAAGTGTCCACCTGAATAAGTTTGAAAGAATGAGACGTATTAATGTATTTATCTGAGAAATTAACCTAGGTTATCTAGTCACAGGGACAAGCAGAGCAGGTAAATGGTTGATAGAAGAACTTCTACAAGGAATACCAGCAATATTTATTTATTCTATCAAAAGAAATATTTCCCCATCCTTGATGCTATAAGACTTCCTCTTTGATGCCATAAAACATAAAATGAGTTTTACAATGAGAGTTATCAGATGAAATAGATAGTAGGGTAACAAAACTAAAGAGCACCATTTGGAACCAGACAAGCCTAAACTAAGTTGAAGACATTAGATGTCTATAGTAAAGGGGAATTTACCCACTTCCAGTGTCTTTTCTTTTAGAAAAGGGGAATTGTAGAGTATATAAAAGTGAGGTAAATTAATAGAATCATATAGTTGGATAGCTAGTCGAGAAAATGAGATAAGATCGTATCGAACAAAATATGGAGAAATGACACATGATGCCAGGTAAATGAAAAGAAGGTAAGAGAGCCTATGGAAGTAACCTTTACATTGTAACCACTAGGAAGGGTGGTAATATAAGGGATTACGAGAAGCTAAATTTTTGAAAAAAGATCTATGTAGGTAGTCACGTGATGTATAGCTCCAGAATTCAAAAATCCAATTATGTTTAGCAACTTTACTTCACAATGAAGCACCAAATCCATAAAATAATTTGCAAGAGAAGAGGGAGAACTCGCCAAGCAAATGAAAATCTTGCCGATTCCAATTACTAGGCGAAAATGAAAGTCTCAAAAAAGTAGAGTGAGGGCACAACCAACTAAAGAGGACGATAACACAAGGCAAGGTCTTCACTATGATACTACGTCAACATTCATACTGAAGAAGAAACTCGAAGAAAAATGGCCTAAGGTTTTGAATAGAGAAGAATAAATGGTCGAGAGAAAATATCCTTTTAATTTGTGCAAAAATATTAGAATTGTACATCCATTCATCCAGTAAGAATTTCTTGGGGTATAGTCCCTTGTTGAAAGTTTAGAAAGGCGTGTCTGAACTAGTAATTCTATAGTTACAACTCAATTCAAGAATATGATTATAGAGCTCAATGTCATAAGAGATTGCATATAAGAAAATTTGCGCACGGAGTGGATTCATGAAAAAATGGATCTCATTCAAGGAGAAGATGCATGCAATGTTGTGTGATTCAGTGTCTTATAAAGACCATGTTTATGAGAACTTCCCTTAGCGACAGGTTCTACTAAACCCTCCAGGGCTCAATACACTATTTTAACAAACCTTTGGGCAATCTCTTTCTGATTCAATGGCGGGATCAACCCCTCCTCACATGCTTCAAATTCATGGATTATGGCATGAAGATTACTCATCTTGGGTATAAGACATAGTGAGGAAATTAGCTACCTATCTTGAGCTCTACTACACGACCTGGAGTATAAAAGAAGGGTAAAATTCCTAAATGTCCAAATAGCCTCCAACTTATAGATGTGGTCGAAAACACACTGATAAGAAGGACTCTATTAGACACGGCTCCGAGACATCCTAGGACACTTTAAAAACTTAGGCTCTGATACCAAGTTTTTCACGCCCCAAAATCGAGAGGCGCGACTGGTGCTCAACCGAGCAAGCCCGACTGAGCAAGCCTATTAGCTTCCATTCTGCCAAAAATTAATTTATAAATAACAAGGAGATGAACTTCATAAATCCTACTTTATGATCATTACATTGACAATTTTATCTTTGTCTTTCACTAACAATTCAACCATACTAACCAAATTATTACAATTAATAGATACGAAGGTAACATTCTGCCGAATAACAACATATCTAGTTCAAATTTTTATTACCCGACACCACCCACAATCTATCTACAGAGCCTCTAAATACAACTGAAGAGTAATATGGATATGCCGGCAACAAGGCTCCGTCTATACCTCAAAATACAAAGTACATGATAGATAACGATACAGGACCCTGAAATGAAGTGGGGCTCACCAAGTCCACTGAAAAGAAGATGCATCATTAGCTGCGACCAACACTGCCTACTATGGAAACACCTACATCTATTTAAAGATGTAGCGCCCCCAAAAAAAAGGACGTTAGTGTCGTCGAATAGCACTAGTACGTATAACTAAACACCATCTCATTAGAAAGAACAACCATACAAGGTCAAATAAATCATAAGGATTCAAAAAAACTTCAAACAACCACCACATCATCAAATAAAAGGAATCACATAGCTTTCATATAATTTCCATAGCTTTAGGTTGGGACATTTCATACTGTTGCACCATCATTCACAATACCACCGCCTTCTTGCGCGGAGTCCGATATCGGCTCGATCGGCTAAGCCGTCTCATTTGAGACGTATAACTCAATCACAATTTTGTTCTCACTTTTCGATTTCAATATCAGCAAAATACCACCATATGTGTAGCATGGCGTCCAATCATGGCCCGATCGGCTAAACCGTCTTACCAAGACGTTACCTTTTTCCATTAATCATCTCACTTCAAATTTTGCTTCACATATATTAGTTCATTGGCACTTGGGGCCACAATTATCACATCATACTTGGCACTGGGCCACATTCTGTAACTCACGTTTCACACTATTCCCATTCTTAACATTAACCTCTCTATTTAAGATCATAGGCACATACAAGAGCAAATTAAGTTATAAGCAAAGAGAGGAATTCATCTTGTTCAATATATTAATCACAATGTAACTTCGACTTAAAATTTAAGCATTTTAGCACGTAGTTCATGTTCTGCACACATCCTCAATTTTAAAAAGAATAGCACATTAAACACATGAAGACGTACCTTCCACATATATTATCACAACATCAATTCATTTAGTATAACAAGTACTACATCGATCAAATTTCAGACCTACAACATTTGCATGGACACCATGAAAGCTCAATTTTTAAGTAGAGAGGGTTAAAGCTATACATACCTCAAGAGCTTATTCCTTAAGTTTCTACAATCCACCGACACCTCTAGCAATAAATATCTATAAGGAGATAGCGGGAATCGATTAATAATTAGGAAGATTACCCATGGTGTAACTCTCTTAGGAATTTGATCAAACACCTAACATGTGAAGTAGTCTACAAGGTCTGAAAATTGAAATTCCTTTCTCCCTCAACCAATTTTAACAGGAACTACCCAAATTAGTTCTTTAATATCACATACTACAATTTAGTCCCACATGCATGGCCTATTTCTAATCCCTGAAACATATTTGAACCCTTAACCTCTTACATGAAATCTTGGAAGAAGGACTTACCCGGATGGAGGACAATCAAGTGGTTATCTTCCTTGATTCTTGAAAACTTGAGCAAGATTTGGGTGATTATGAAGCTAGGCTCCTTCTCTCTCTTTCTCTCTCTATATGCTCTCAACTCTCTCTATAATCAGTAGAAAATAACCCCAAACAAAGCCCCAAAGCCTATATATTAAAATGGGGTCGGGTTATAAAAATAGAAAAAATAAGCCTCCGAAATCGGGTCTGTAATCGCATAATGGACTGCAAAACAAGAATGTGGGTTGCAAAATACATCACAGAACTGGTGCCCAAAACTGGGCTACACAGGTCCAGTTTGTGACCAGATTTTCAATCGCAGATCAATTATGCAGACCGAATAATGGTTTTGCAATCGCAGAACTAACATAGGATCACATTTTTCCAGCCTTAGGTAATTTGATCATAACTTTGTGTAGGAATGCCCAAATGACAAACGGTTTGATGTGTTGGAAACTAGACTCTAAGGAATTTCATATTATAGGTTGTTCATCATATAAAACCTTATATATATTTATATATGCTCGTTCAAACTGTGGACTTGTGCAAACTCATTTGGAATTTTAGCCTACTATGAAATTTTCCGATTTGACTTACACTTAGGCCCCTCTTGGACACCACATTACTTATTGTATGACTTATAAACTTTTACCAAATATAATTGATTCCTATCATGTTAATAGCACATAAAATATTTTAATTAGCCTACCTGGCACCACGAAATCCTAAATTACTTAGCGAAACTTTTCGGGGCCTTACGTTCTCCCCCGCTTAGGATCATTCATCCTCGAATGAGGGGTAGAGTCCGCCCTAAACGCTTAACATAATATATCTCTTTTCTCACCTACCTCAAGTCCCTAAATTTTGACTAACTCCTAAACTTTTTAGAAATTTTGGCAGAGTCTCCTTTGTAACTAGGCCTATCCAGCTGCAGAAATAGAGGCTCGACAAGCCCTAGCTTCGATGGAGATTTAGCAATGTCACCAAAAGTAATTGAGCAGACCAAATCCAAAAAGTAACTTGCAAGAGAAGAGGGAAAACTCGACAAGCAAATGAAAATCTCACCAATTCCAATCACTAGGCGAAAAAGAAAGTCTCAAAAAAGTAGAGTGAGGGCACTACCAACTAAAGAGGATGATGACACAAGGCAAGGTCTTCACTATGATACTACATCAACATTCATACTGAAGAAGAAACTCGAAGAAAAATGTCCTAGGGTTTTTAATAGAGAAGAATAAATGGTCTAGAGAAAATATTAGAATTGTCCATCCATTCATTCGGTAAGAATTTCTTCGAGTATAGTCCCTTGTTGAAAGTTTAGAAAAGCATGTCTGAAGTAGTAATTCTATAGTTACAACACAATTCAAGGATATGATTATAGAGCTCAATATCATAAGAGATTGCATATAAGAAAATTTGTGGGCAGAGTGGATTCATTAAATAATGGATCTCGTTCAAGGAGTAGATGCATGAAATGTTTTATGATTCAGTGTCTTATAAAGACCATGTTTATGAGAACTTCCCTTAGCGACAGGTTCTACTAATCCCTCCACGGCTCAATACATTCTTTCAAAAAACCTTTTTGCAATCTCCTTCGGACTCAATGGTGGGGTCAATCCCTCCTCACATGCTTCAAATTCATGGATTATGGCATCAAGATTACTCATCTTGGGAACAATACATAGAGACGAAATTATCTCACTATCTTGAGTTGTACTGCACGATCTGGAGTATCAAAGAAGGGTGAAATTCCTAAATGTCCAAATAGCCTCCAACTTATAGATGTGGTCGACAACACAATGAAGAAGGACTCTACTAGACACGGCTCCTAGACATCCTAGGACACTTTAAAACCTTAGGCTCTGATACCAAGTTTGTCATGCCCCAAAACCGAGGGGCGCGATCGGCACTCACCGAGCAAGCCCGACTGAGCAAGCCTATTAGGTTTCATTCTACCAAAAATTAATTTATGAATAACAAGGAGATGAACTCCATAAATCCTACTCTGACAATTTTTATCTTTGTCTTTCAATAACAATCCACCACACTAACCAAATTATTACAATTAATAGATACAAAGGTAACATTCTGGTGAATAACAACATATCTATTTCATATTTTTAATACCCGACACCACCTACAATCTGTCTACAGAGCCTTTAAATATAACTAAAGAGTAACATGGAAATGCCAGCAACAAGGCTCCGACTATACCTCAAAATACAAAGTACATGATAAACAACAATACAGGACCCCGAAGTGAAGTGGGGCTCACCAAGTCCGCTGAAAGGAAGATGCATCACTAGCTGTGATGATCATTGCCTACTATAGAAACACCTACATCCATTTAAAGATGTAGCGCCCGTGGCAAAAGAGACATTAGTGTCGTCGAATAGCACTATTATGTATAACTAAACACGATCTCATTAGAAAGAACAACCATACAAGAACAAAGAAATCATAAGGATTCAACAAAAGCTTCAAACATTCAACACATCATCAAATAAAAGGAATCACATTTCTTTCACATAATTTCCATAGCTTTAGGTTGGGACAATTCATATTGTTGCACCATCATTCACAATACCACCGCCTTCTTGCGCGGAATCCGATCTCGGCCCGATCGGCTAAGCCATCTCATTTGAGACGTATACCTCAATCACAATTTCATTCTCACTTTCCGATTTCGATATCAGCACAATACCACCACGTGTGTAGCATGGCATCCAATCATGGTCCGATCGGCTAAGCCGTCTTACCAAGACGTTACCCTTTTTCCATTAATCATCTCGCTTAATTTTTGCTTCACATATATTAGTTCATCGGCACTTGGGGCCAGAATTATCACATCATACTTGGCACTAGGCCACATTCCCTAACTCACGTTTCACACTATTCCCATTCTCAACATTAACCTTGCCATTTAAGATCATAGGCACATTCAAGAGCAAATTAAGTTATAAGCATAGAGAGGAATTCATCTAGTTTGGCATATTAATCACAATGTAACTTCGACTTGAAATTTAAGCATTTTAGCATGTAGTTCATGTTCTCCACACATCCTTAATTTTACAAAGAATAGCATATTAAACACATAGAGACGCACCTTCCACATACATTCTCATAACATCAATTCATTTCATATAACAAGTACTACATAAATAAAATTTCACACGTACAACATTTGCGCGGACAACATGGAAGCTCAATTTCCAAGAAGAGGGAGTTTTAGTCATGCATACCTCAAAGAGCTTTTTTCTTAAGTTTCTACAATCCACCGACACTTCTAGCAATAACAATCTATAAGGAGATAGTGGGAATCGATTAAAAATTAAGAAGATTACCCATGGTGTGACTCTCTTAGGAATTTCATCGAACACATAACATGTGAAGTAGTCTACAAGGTTTGAAAATTTAAATTCCTTCCCCCCTCAACCAATTTTAATAGGAACTACCCAAATTAGTTCTTTAATATCACATACTATAACTTAGTCCTACATGAATGGCCTATTTCTAATGCCCGCAACATAATTAAACCCTTAACCTCTTACATGAAATCTTGGAAGAAGGACTTACCCGGATGGAGGACAATCAAGTGGTTATCTTCCTTGATTCTTGAAAACTTAAGCAAGACTTGGGTGATTATGAAGCCAGGCTCCTTCTCTCTCTATTTGCTCTCAACTCTCTCTAAAATCAGTAGAAAATGACCCCAAATGAATTCCCAGAGTGTATATATTAAAATGTGGTTAGGTTATAAAAATAGAAAAAATAAGCCTCCAAAATAGGATCTACGGTCGCATAATGGACCGTAAAACAATAATGTGGGTCTCAAAATGGACCGGTGCCCAAAATGGGCTACATTGGTCCAGTTTACGACCAGATTTGCGATCGCAGATCAATTATGCAGACCGCATAATGGTTTTGCGATCGTAGAAGTGCTACAGGATTGCATTTTTCCAGCCTTTGGTAATTTGATCATAACTTTGTGTAGGAATGTCCAAATGAGAAACGGTTTGAAGCGTTGGAAACTAGACTCGAAGAACTTTCGTATGATAGGTTGTTCATCACATAAAACCTTATATATATTTATATATGCTCGTTCAAAGTATGGACTTGTGCAAACTCATTTGGAACTTTAGCCTATTATGAAATTTTCCGATTTGCCTTAGACTTAGGCCCCTCCTTGGACCCCACAATACTTATTATACGAATTCTACACTTATTTATCAAATCCAATCGATACCCGTCATGTTAATAGCACATAAATTATTATAATTAGCCTACTTGGCACCACGAAATCCTAAATTACTTAGCAAAATTTTTCGGGGCCTTACACACTACTTCTACTGGCCAGTATGAAGAGCCAATAGTAGTTGTCCCTTATTCTCAGCCACACCAGATATTGCCTCCGGGCCATCTACTTCCACTCCAGATATTCCATCATCCTCAGCCTACCCATTGAATGCTCATCGTTTGAACCAAACACTCTGCAGTATCAACAACTGGATGCATGCAGCAACTTCTAAGATGTCTGTACTTTCTAGTTCAGTAGCAGCCCTGTCCGTACCCCCACAGTCACAGGTTCCAGCTTCAATAGAGGAGACTCTCAAAGAGCTTCTGGACAACCAGAAGAAGCTCCTGGAAAACCAAAATTTTATTATGGATGCTATAGATACTCATGGAAAGTCACTGAAGGAGCTGACCAAGCAGACAAATAAGCTGAAACATACTCGGGCCTCAAAGGAGTCTGTGAAGGAGTTGAGGAGAGAAGTGTAGAAGATGAAGGTTGCTAATCATCTACCATTGGAGATATTGTTGCATGACCAGCCTCCAGCAGCTCAGACTGAGCCTGAGTAGGAGCAGGAGTTGGAGAGGGCACCAAAGAGGAGGAGAGTGATCCCCCAGGCAGATGATGCAGTGATTGAGCTGGAGGACCCGCAGGGAGGTTCCTCTAGCCAGCCTCAGGTCCCAGAGCAGGCACAGGTTACAGGGATCCATTCAGAGGTTCCCGAGCAGTCATAGGACCCAAGGACCCAGGCTCATGACCCCATGCAGATGGAGGACCCATAGGGAGTTTTCTTTACTCTCTATCTTTTTTTTTTTAGCTTATTTTTGGCTATTTAGCATTGAGGACAATGCTAGCTTTCATTTGAGGGGGTAGCCCTATTTTGATGATGTTGGACTATAATTATGATACTATTTTCTTTTTTGTTACGCTTTTTCGCTTTTGGTATGTATATAATTTTACCAGCTTATTTCACTTTTCGTATTTTGCAATCTTGGTTTGTATATAAAATTACTTTCTTATGTATATATTCATTCCCTCTTATGTATATTTGTTTAAATCCCATATTGTACATATGTAGTTTACCTTCCATATTTTCTTTCATAGCTTCTTACTTCATTTTAGTAGCTTCTTTTTCAGTAGAAAGCTTCTTATTTTGAGTTTTGCATCCAATAAGCCTTTGATTTTTTAATACCACGGTTCTTTCCAAAGGTGGAGTTTGTGTGAACCGGGTGGATCTTCCCGATGATGGATGGCATGACAACCTTCTTAAGGGTTTGAGTCTATTTTCTTTTCATTTTTGTGTAAATAGTAGCTAGTGAGTAATAGTGCCTCAAGCAAAGCTTAACTTGGGCCTAACACATTTGCCTTTGACCCTGTGGTTAAAAACAAATTGTTGTGTATAGGATGGTGACTGTTGTGACCTTGAGACTCTTGCGTTGGCTAATAATATCAAGTGGTTTTTAGAGACCATTTGCGTTGCTCAAATCTTAGCTAAGGTTGTCGTGGGACCCCGACTCTGCCTCTTTAGCAATCATATAGCTTGTGTTGTGAGAAATTGATTTGCAAGTCCAAGTCCCATGCCATTGAGTCTAGAACTTGCGCTGAATGTCTGTCTAGGCGAAATAGCTTGACTTGAGAAGTGATTATAGGCTCTTCTTGATCCGATGGTATCTTGAAAACATGCATATCCTACCAATGATAATATCCCTAGTCAAACCCTTTGAGATATAGCCCTTTTTTCTTTCAAAGACCATGATACAAGCCTTTACCATTTTAAAAAGACCCTCTCTTGGCACCCGATCTCTCCTTAGCACAAGGCAAAAGCATAAGTTTGGGGGGAGAGACGGGGAATGCAAAAAGTGGTAAAAGGTACAAAATGAAGAAAAGCAAAGGCAAAAAAGAAAAAGAAAGAAAATAAAAAGTTCAAAAATAATGAACAATGTTGAATAAATGAAGGGATTCAATAAAAGTAAAAAGATGAAAAGCGTGGAAAGATTAGAAAGGAGAAAAAAGTTTGAAATGAACAAGAAAGAGTGACAGTGTATCTCTATAACCCCTTAAGAAAGAAGTAAATGACTCAAAGAGTCAAGAGAATGTGTGCCAAAATGAAGTGCTTAAGGGAAGATGAAACCTTCTTAGACCAAATATATCCTATCCTGAAGCAAAAGCCTTCATTGTATTCCCACAAAAGCCCTATACGATCTTGAGTTAAGTGAAGCTTACATCAGTGGTGACTCACATAAGGGGCAAGCTTGTGGTACTTAGAGCCGGACTTGTTAACTTTCTTTGAGAGAGATGAGTGTGTTTTCCACAATCCTAGTTTTGAGTGCTTCACTCTAAAAGTGAGGATTTGCTTAAGAAAGAGTGAGGAGTATGAGTTTGGGTTCCACAATGACCAAACTAGTAGAAATAGTTTCCTTGATGAGTTGAGTCATCTCTTGATGCTTTTGTGTCGCACTAAAACCATGGTGCTTAAAAAGGTTGAATGTTGTTAATGATTCATTTGAATTGAGGGCAATTATTAGTCCCAATTGATGCTAGATGAGGTCACTTAAAGTCAGCTGAATTTTCTTGGTTTTATTCTTAAGGAGGTGGGACTTACTTTATTTACTTGAGGACAAGAAAAAGCTAAAGTTTGGGGGAGTTTATAACTAGGGATTCTAGTCTATTGTATACTCCTTTTTGCTTGAGTTTTGGATTAAAAATGTATACAAGTAATCCTGAAATCTTATATGTTGTGCTTGCTTGCAGTGTTTGGTCAAAAAGTGACAAGAAAGTCAAAATCAGCTCAAAAAGGAGTGAAACCTGCACAAGTGCCAAGAACAAGTCAAAGCACCGCTACAGCAGTAAATCCACTACGGCTGCAATAGACCCACCGTGACCGCAATTCTTTTATCGCAGTCCGCGGTGGCAAAGATCATAGAAGATGCAATCCTGGAATTTCAAGCAACGTGGCCCACAGTTGATTCTTCGCGGCCGCGGTCCATTTGTCGCGGTCCGCGAGAATAGATTCAGAGAGCATGAAGTTCGGAAGTTTTAAGTCACCGCTGACCGCGGTTGATTTTATGCGGCAGCGGTGAAGCCATCGCGGCCACGGTCCATTTATTGCGGTCCGCGGTGGCCAGATTCAGAGAACAAGATTTGAAGCCAAAAAGCATCACTGCGGCCGCGGTCCATTTTCCGCGGTCCGCGGTCCGCGCTGCCTCCTTTAGGGCCATTTTTGTCCAAAAAATTTGATCTTGTATAAATACTTATTTTTTAGATTTTTAGGTCATCGTATCTATAGTTGAGCACGTGAACGCCGTTTTTTAGCTATTTTAAGTAATTGTGTAGCTAGTTTAACATTGAATATTCAACTCTTAGCTTGTAATTATATTTTATGGGTTATTCTTCAACTCAATATCTGATTTCTTTTATTATTATGAGTAGCTAGACCCATTAACTAGGGTTGCGGTTTAACCCTAGTGTGGGTATTTGATGGGTCTTTTGTTTTAGGGCTTAAATGTTTATGGGTGGTTGATATTTGGCCTGATTTGAGCTTTCCATGTTGAATTAGTAGTTGCAAACACTAATTTGTGCCTTTTTGACTTGGGCTCTTCTTGAGAAAGGGAGCTTGAGTTTAGAAAAATCAGGCCAACAAGGAATTGAGGCGTATTCAAGAGAATGATAGCCCATTAAAGGGTTAAACCTAGAGATAGTAATACCCGACTTGAGCCTATATTGCTTGTACAATTTTGACACCCAATTGGTCTTAAGAAAGCTAATTAGGCAAAGTCACTCAAGCTACCGAGAGGTATAGAGTGAGTAGTTTCGTACATTGGCTATATCACAATCCCAAAGACAACAACTTTGCATTAGGCTTTAGAACCTGTCAAGTATTCACCTAGGGGAAAGTCACTTCCCTAGTACCTTTCCATAAATTAAGAAAACCTCACAAAAAGATATCATACTTAGCGTTATTTCAGTATCATTAGTGATAATCTAGATTAGTGAATCATCAACGCATGTTTAGAAGTGTAAACAACTACTTTGCACGTTACTAGTGTAGATAGGAACCCAATTCTCAAACATTCTAGCTCCCTGTGTATTTGATCCCGACCTTCTCGGGTAAAAGCTGCATCGACCGCTCTTGCTACTCTATAGTGGTGTAGGGTTGGACCTGATCACCCCCTCCCCCTTCCAAATTTGCCTCAAAAATTCATATTTTGGGTGTTAATAATCCATGTAGATTCTTGAAATAATGATAGAAATATGTAGAAATCACTTACCCTAAAGTCTTGTATGAAGATCCATTTCAAAAATCGCATCTCTCCAAGTTTAGGGTTCAAAATATAAGAAAATGGATCAAGGTCCTAAAATTCCTTTCTGATAATCAGTTGTAGAAGTCGCAAATGCGACCACGGGTTCGCAATTACGAGCCTCGCAAAGCCAAGAAATGGCTCGCAAATACAAACTAGCTCCCTCAGCATCAGTTCTCGCAAATGCGACCAGGAGAGTTGCAAATGCAATCAAGTGTCGCAAATGCGATAATCCATTTGCAAATGCAGATGTCGTAATTGCACATCAGCCTCACAATTTTTAAGCTAGCCTTCACAGTCCATTATCGCAAATGCGATCAAGACTCTACAAATACGGACATTTACAATTGCGAGCAGACCATCACAATTGCAATGTCTGCAGCACTAGAAAACCTAAAGCCTTGCAAAACCACTCCAAAACTCATCCGAAATTCTTTCGAGCACTTCGGGCCCCACACTAAACATCCACACAAGTATATAAACCTCATACGAACTCACTTGTAAGCTGAAAACATCAAAATAACATCCTTAACCAAGAATCAAACAACAAAATACATCATACAAGCCTCCAAGTACAAGAACTTCAAATTTCACAACCAAACGTCTAATTTATACCAAGTCAGCTCGGAATGAAACCAAACTTTGCACACAAGACCCAAATGACAAAACAATCCAATTTCAAGTTCCAGAACAACAATCTGAACGCATTAGCCTAAAGTCAACTAACGTTCAAATTTATGAACTTTCCAAACTTTCATATTGCCAACTTTCTACAAATAGAGCTAAATCATTCTAGGAACCTCCAAATACAAATATAGACATATGCCAAGGGATGAAATCACCATACGAACATATTGAACAATCCAAACATGAATTCGAGGATGTTTATACAAAAGCCTTGGTCGACTCGTACAACCTAAGCTTCCAACAGCGGAACTAAGTGTTCCAATTCACTCCAAAACCTTCCCGAAATCAGAACAAACATCCTTGCAAGTCATAAAATTATACACAAACATAGGAGGAGCAACAAATAGGGGAATGGAGCTCAAATTCACAAAACAGCCGGCCAAATTGCTATAGTAATATTTAGTCTCTCCTTTCCAACATGAAAAAATACTTGAATAAAAATATCCTTTACTAAAGCATGAAAAAAATTCCAGGAACGATTATTGGAGTTTGAACATTTATTAGTTGAAACTCCATGAATTGTTCTTAGGAGTTTGAAATGTGTAGTTCAAAATCCAGGATTAATTCATGGAATTTCAACATTTATTAGTTCGAAGTCCAGGAATAATTCATGGAGTTCAAACATTCACAAGATAATAATACATTTTGTTTATAGCAAGGCTTGTTCGAACTCCACAACACACATGGGAGTGCAAAAGAGGTACCATGAAAATTATTTCACGCATCGATTTCGTTAATTTTGCCTATTTAATAGTTAGACAATTATTATTATTTTATTCATGATACCTATTTCAAAATTTTATTACGATATACCATGATTTGAAATAACCCTTTAACACTATTTCACCCATGATAACTATTTCAAACTCCATGAAAATTTAAGTTCAAACTCCATATCATAGAATTTCTTTTAAGAAATCTCAATAGTTCTATATCTTAGTTTTGGTATTTCCCATGAGGTGAAAGCAAATGAACGCAAACAATTGCAAAAACGGTAACGTACATTCAGCAGCAAAGACTACTAAGGATCAGAATAGGATTCACTAATCCTCATAAAAATAAAAATAAAGGAAAAACAAAGGAATGAAGTGAGAAATTAGAATGCAAGAAATAAAGAAAGTAGGTTAAGAAGAAGAAGACGTACATACGTCGAGAAATAGATAGGCACATTGTGGGGTTATGGAAGAAGAAGAGTTACAGAAAAGCTGAAGAAGCTTAATAGAAGGGTTAAAAAAAAGTTAAATAAAAGGAGCATACTTTTGCACAACATTTTAAAAATGAGATAAAAGGTAAATACCAGCCTTAGTGGGGTACACCCCCTGCAAATTCTTATAATAAATGTGGCAAAAATTTCAGAACAAACGTCATTTTATTTGCATAACATAAAAACGTGTGGAAAAGCAGAAAAGAAAATCAGCTGCATCGTTTTATCAGCTGAAGATAGGTATCTTAGAGCTTTTCTTATACAAATAACTGCATCGTTTTGGCACTCCCATGTTAATGCAGTAGCGTGCAAGGCATTCTGGATAGCAGCTATTGCGGCCTCACAAATTCAATGAGGTGACGGGATGATTAGACATGAAAACCAAGAGATATTCCTGTAATGTTTCTTAAGTTCGGAACTAAAATGAGAGCATCATAATACAGAACACAAATATTGTCTAGTGCAAATCTTTATGTTTTATTTAAGAGTTTGATTGCAGATACTATAAAGGAAGCTAATATATAGGTGTATGTCCACATTGGTAAGTTCTTATAATTAACAAGGTATGGAAGAATCAAAATGGTATGTTATTCCATGTAGTGATACATATATATACATGTACATCAGGTGCTAAGAGATACCTAAAAATCTGCTATCTATATATGGGTTATGTACACTACGAAGAAATCGTCTATGTTCATTGTGTAAAGTGTCTAAGTTCATTCTGTAACACTCCCCCCTCAAGCTGGAGCATATATATTGATCATGCCCAGCTTGTTACAAAGGTAATCAACTCGAGTGCCATTCAATGCTTTAGTGAACAAATCAGCTAGTTGCTCTCCTGTTTTCACGTAGCCAGTAGAAATCAAATTCTCCTGAATCTTCTCACGAATAAAATGACTGTCAACTTTAATATGTTTGGTTCTTTCATGATACACTGGATTTGAGGCAATATGAAGTGCAGCTTGATTATCATACCAGAGTTTTGATGGAGTAGGATGCTTCAACCCAATTTCAGTTAAAAGGCGATATATCCACATTATCTCACATGTTGATTATGCCAGAGCTCTATACTCGGATTCTACACTGGACCTAGATACAACACTTTGTTTCTTACTTCTCCATGATACCAAGTTTCCACCAACAAATACACAGTAACCAGTAGTAGATCTTCTATCAATCTTGGATCCAGCCCAATCTACATCTGCAAAACAATCAATGCGAGAATGACTGTGATTGTTGCATAATATGCCAAGTCCATGAGCTCTTTTTAAGTAACATAGGATCTGCTTCAAAGACTCCCAATGTTTAACTATGGGCGCGGACATGAACTGGCTAACCATACTTACTGCAAAAGCAATATCTGGATGAGTCACAGTGAGATAGTTTAATCTGCCAACTAACCTCCTGTATCTATTTGGATCATTAAATGGATCGACATCATCTTTCATAAGATGCAAATTTGAAACCATTGGAGTACTGCAAGGCTTGGCAGCTGGCTCCAGTTTCTGCTAATAAGTCAAGAATATACTTTCTCCGAGACAGAAAAATTTCCCTTCTTGCTTCTAGTTATTTCTACTCCCAACAAACTGTTTCAGTTGTCCCAAATCTTTTGTATGAAACTTAGAATGCAAGAAAGACTTGAGAGAAGAGATTCCTACATAATCACTCCATGTGATAACAATGTCATCCACATATACAACAAGGAGAATAGATCCAGTTGTTGATTGCTTGTAAAAGACAGAATGATCACGTTTGCTCTTTTTCAACCCAAATTCTTGAACTGCTTCACTAAATTTACCAAACGAAACCCGGGGACTCTGCTTCAAGCCATATAAGTATTTCTTCAAATGGCAGACCTTGCCGTACTCCCCTGAGCAACAAAACCAGGTGGTTGCTCCATATATACCTCTTCATGGAGATCACCATGAAGAAAAACATTCTTAATATCCAATTGATGCAAAGGTCAATTCTTACAAGCAGCTAGAGAAATGAACAATCGGACAGAAGTTTGGCAACCAGAGAGAATGTGTCTGAATAATCCATCCCATAAATCTGAGCATACCCCGTTAGCCACAAGTCTGGCCTTAAGTCTCGCCACAGAGCCATCAGGATAAACTTTAACCTTGAAGACCCACTTGCATCCCACTGCTTTCTTTCCACCGGGTAAATTCACTAAATCCCAAGTGTGGTTTTTCTCTAAGGCTTGTATTTCCTCAAGCATTGCTTCAGACCATCTAGGATGACTCAATGCCTCATTCACCGTTTTGGGTATAGAAAAAGAGTGTAGAGACACAATCAAAGATCTAGATGCAGGAGACAAGTGGTCGTAGGAAACAAAATTACCAATAGAATATGTGGATTTGCAAGTACGTATACCTTTGCAAAAAGCAATTGGAAGGTCAAGGTCTTCTAGAAGGTCAGGTGGAGGCAAATCTGATGATGAAGGAACTGATGATGAAGGAACTAGTAAAGAATATGTATCATTAGTCTGTTGCCTCCGCGAGTAAACTTGAGCAATTGGTGGTCTTGCTAACATAGTTGGAGCAGGTAATGAAGGCAAAATAGTGGATTGGTGCTCGATAGAACTAGGAGATGGAGGAACATCATCCCGTTGTTCTGTCAAAGTACGAGTAACTTGATATGCTAGCCACTCATCTTCTTCCCCCTGACTTGTAGAAATGGAAGGTGCATAGAAGAATGGTGTATTATCTGAAAATATCACATCAATTGACACCAAATATTTGTCAAGTTCAGTAGAATAACACCGATACCCCTTCTGAAGGCGAGAATAGCCAAGGAAAACACACTTCAATGCCTTGGGATCCAGCTTGGTAACAGATGGTCGAACATCTCGAACATAACATGTGCTTCCAAATATCTTAGGTTCCACTAGAAATAATGCCTTGTTTGGAAAAAGGACACTGTAAGGTACATTACCACTAAGCACAGCAGACGGCATGCGATTAATCAGAAAGCAAGTCGTAAAGACCGCATTAGCCCAGAACTATTTAGGAACCTTCATTTGGAACAAAAGTGCCCGAGCTGTCTCAAGCAGATGCCAATTCTTCCTCTAAGCAACTCCATTTTGAGAGGGTGTATCAACACATGAAGACTGATGTAGTATACCATGTTGTCTCATGTACGACTAAAATAACTCTGACATGTATTCTTTAGCATATCACTCCTTAGAATACGCATTGAAGCGTTAAATTGAGTTTTGATTTCATCACAGAAGGCAGAAAAGTGAGTAAACACTTCAAAGCGGCTCTTCATAAAGTAAATCCAAGTCATTCGAGAAAAATCATCTACAAAGATGACAAAATACTTATGCCCAGTTTTGGAAACAATAGGTCATGGTCCCCAAATATTAGAATGAACTAACTCAAAAGCTGACTCAACTCTTTTATTAACCCTTTGACTTAACGTGATGCGATAGTGTTTTGCAAGTCGACATGACTCACAAACCAATGAAGAAGTATTCTGAAACTAAGAACAAAGCTTCTTCAACAAAGGCAGAGAGGTATGTCCCAATCGACAATTTGCTTCAAAGGGATACACAACAGTAGAGCATGCAATAGACCGTGGCTCCCATTCATCATGGATGTAGAGATCACCAGATAAATATCCTTTACCAATAACCTGTTTTGTTGTAAGATCTAGAAATAAACAATGATCCGGAAAGAATACAACACAACAATTAAGATCTTTGGTGATTTAACTAACAAAAATCAAGTTAAAGGCCAAGTTTGGTAAACTTAATACGGATGACAGGGTAATAGAGGAATTTGGTTTAACAATCCCAGATCCAACACTACTACAAGTTGATCCATCAGCTACAGTAACTGGAGAGGGTGCTTTATGTGAGCGAAAGCTAGAAAAAATATTTGGATTACCTGTCATGTGATTTGTGGCACCTGAATCGATCACCCATTTATTAGAAGATGTGATAAGAAATGTTTTATCTGACCCAGCAAAGGAAGTAATTGAAGAAGATTCCTTAACTGATTTATGATTTTGAAGGAACTTTAGAAACTCATCTGAAACCAAGATTGTTAGACTAGGAGTTGTTGCATTATTATTCTTTACCATCATGTATTCCTTTGAATAACAAACTGATTAAATTAACAGAGGTCCCCAAAGCTAAAAGATACCAAAACAGATCTCCGGTAAACACAAAGTCAACAGTCTATTTAACAGAACTCCACTCCAATAATCCACTCAAACAAATCAGAGAACCAAACAAATTTGTCCCCAAATCAAATAAAATCAGAGACCAACAAAATTTCTGTTAAGGGAAGACCCAACAGATAATATCAAGTCTCAAATTATAACAAAGTGTCTTATAAGGAAGACCCAACAAATACCAATTCACAAGACAAGCAATCAGATGCAAAAATATTGTTCCACGACTACTTCAGTATCCCAAAAACAAACCAAACAGTAGAAGAACTCAAACCTGACCAAAATTGATGCAATACAACCTTGTCCGAGTCTGTTTTTCACGAAAATAAGGTTATGTTATCAGAGGATAACCAACAATCGATCGAAAATAATCAAGCTAATCTCAGAGAACAAAGCTGGACAGAGAATGGACCACACGCACCACACGTGTCTACCAGAAAGTTTTGGTCAACTCCGGGGAGACAAACTCAACTCCGGCGAAGCCACAGATGTAGCTTTGATACCATGTAATTAACAAGGTATAGAAGAATCAAATCGGTATGTTATTCCATGTAGTTATACATATATATACATGTACATCAAATGCTAACTAAGGAAAGAAATAAAAGAGATTCCTAAAAATCTACTATCGATATATGGGTCATGTACACTAGGGTCATGTACACTACTAAGAAATCGTCTATGTTCATTGTGTAAAGTGTCTAGGTTCATTCTGTAACAGTTTTTTTTCTCTTTGGCTATGGTACATCTCAACATACCCTATAAGATTAACTTGCACTATAACATCTTATATAGATGACAAATCAAGGCAAAAATTATCTGTAGTGTCAGCAAAGCTTTGCTTGTGATCCCGCATATTCAGAAGTTCAGCCAGAGATAATGACACGCAGATTCTTCAAGCCCCAAAAAAAGGAAGAAAGAAGAAATAAGAAGTGTCCATCTTAAATTTGGCAAGACAAATATTTATAGTACATGCATTCAAGTAGTATTTCATTTAAATTTATTAGCTTAAAAACGCAAACTGTCTCCCAAACACAGCAGATCCTATTTGCAAATAACAGAGCATTTAGAACCTACCCTAAGAATACAAGTCCTTACCTCATGTTCTGATTCTGACATAAACATAAAAAATAAAACCCAAGTTGCAAGCACTAACTATTACCACATACAGTGACAGCATAACAGCGGAAATGCCAAAGTTATACAGAAGAAATGTTGCAGGAAAGTATACTGCGGGAGATGTAGGATAATTGCATACAAAAATATGTCTGATCAATGGATTCACTTATTCTTTAATCTGCTGATCCCTTTGAGTCCAATAGCGGAAGTACACGAACTGAATCACTATCTAAATATGAAATTAAGGAAATTCAATCATAGTAATATATGTTGGAGAAGAAATGATCAACAGGATATGTTGGACAAGAAATTCAAACTATCCTTTGCATTTTTTAGTAATATATGTTGGACAAGAAATGATCAACAGGATAAAATTGTATTATATAGATGAATTGTATATTGAAAGGATACAAATGTGTCAAGAAGTACACATCCTGCTGCATCCACCAGCCATGGTAGATTTGGTCCAATTTTTGACCAATCTAAGCTGCTAGCAAGTATGCTACAAAAGAGCAGGAAGACTCAGAGAAATATATGGTGAAAGAAAAAGTAGAGAGAAAGATATGATTCAGCGTGAGTGTGCGACTGAATAATACAAGTTTCAGTCGACTAATACATCCGAAGTGAAAAAGTTAGATGATGTATGGATCTCCTCACCTTGCTACATAAGTAGTATTCCCTAGCAGAGCAAATATGAACATTAGTGGATTAAGACCCTGCAAAGATTCACAGAAAATATTTTCGTAGTGAATATCATATTATCAGAAGAGAGAAGCTCACAATTAATATTCCTTTTGGTAGTAAATTGGATAATTAAAACAGACCAGACAAATATATGGTTACCTCAACATTTCCCCTTCTAATCTGTAAAAGCAAATGGAGGGGGAAAAGGAACAAGAAAAATTAAGTTAGTATTGGACACTAAATTTACAATCCTGCCATCACTCTTTATTTATTTCAAATAAGGTCATACATGTATAAGAAAATTTAAGAAGGAATTATTTTTTCTTGATGACGGTAGCGTCAGGACCAGCTTGTCCGCACCTAACTATTCCATCGAGTAGCTGGTAACTCCCACCAGCGCAGGTACCAGATTACTCTGCCCCAAGGCTTAAGCAAATGGAAAGAAATCACCTAACGTGTTTTCTCTATGATAGGATCTGAACTCCAAGGTTTGCATCCATTTCATTGACCACTAGGCCAACACTCTTTGGTGCATTTATGAAGGAATTCAAAATTTTACCAATTCCATTTCAATTGCATAGGATTGCATAATATTGTTTTAGTTGCATTAGATGATCTGATTGAGTCTAAATGCATTAATAGATTGTTCAGATGCTGTAGTCCTTTTCGACAAGGCATTGGAACAGAATGACCACACTGAAATTATTATTAAAGATAGAAAAGGAAAGATGGTTGACCAAGGGCATATATGTCATTTCATAAAAATTTCATGTTTGCATTTCTTAAATGCAAAATACATGTGGACCCCACATTCCTCTAGCTACAACTCTCCTTTAAATGCACTATGCATGTGTTGATTAGATTATTTGTGCAGTGCAAATGCTCATTTCCAATCTTTTTCTCATTTTGGAAAATTATTAATTTTGTTTTATTCAAATAGAAGTTTCCATAGAGAAAATAAAATTAATTTTTAAATAATACAATAACATAAAGAAGTATCGATATTTACAAGATTTTCATATTTACTCATACTATATTAAAGCAATTTGAAAATAAAAACTAAATAATTTTCATCTACCATATTATTTGAAGACAATTTCAACTAAATATTTTTATATTCAAAAGTAATTTAAAATATGTACCTTGTTAAATCTCAAAAGTTAATTAATTAAACACCAACAAATAATAATTTTAATAAAATTGTAATATTGGGCCCGTATCCTCATCTAGTTATTAAAGATTTATAGATCACATACATTTAGGCAAATCTGGGGAAGGCGTCCACCCATGTAAATAGCTGCCATTCCCCAGCCAAGGAATGATCCAACTCCGCCGCTATTAGTTGTGGAGCTATTCACCATCAAGGTTATATTCACCTGTGACTCCCAATAAAAGTTCCCATCATGAATCACAAAAGAAGAAAGAGACAGATAGACAAAGTCTTGAGTTTCAAGACTGTAATATTTGAAATGTCAAAATCTGCTTAGGATCAAAGCACAAACCACCTGTTTTTCACTAACTAAAATTGCATGTGTTGAACATGCCTTAAATCTGTTTGGATTAAAGTGAATGATGCCAAGGACAATATTACAGAATTTCTGGAGTTGGGAGATTAGAAGAACGAAGAAAAAAGTAGGGGATATACTGGGAAAACCATTTATTTATGCAATTTAAGGGTTATTCGGGATGGAACAGAACATCATGTGTTTCCAAGGCAGTAGTAGATTAGTGCAGTTGAAAAAGTTTAGAAGGCAGCAGTAGACTAGTCAGTGTTATCAAAGGCACGCTTAAAGCGCGCTTAAGCCCTGAGCGAGGCTCAAAACATGTTGAGCGCTTCGCCTCGCTTAGTCTGCGCTTCAGTGTTGTCATCAAGGCTCTAAGGCATAACTCTCCTTGCCAATGAGCGTAATCCTGAAGAGGCGACACTAAACAATTGATACTTTACTTTATCGTAAATTTTCTTCAATTTTTTTGTCCCATATATTTTATATACATGCTTATAGATATTAATTTTTGACTAAACATTCATGTGTAGTTTTTCTCCATTTGTGCCTTCTTCATTAAAGTCCACACTTTATTTGCGCTCAAAGCCCCAACAGACCTTAGAGTTTTTTTGCGTTTTTCGCTTTTGATAACACTGAGACTAGTGCAGTTGAAAAGATCAACTTCGTCTTCGTCTTCGTCTTTTGTTATTTTGGTCTAGAGATATACCCTGATGAGCTTCATTAACTCCCTACACAGTTTAGAAGGATGCTCTTTTCTAAACTTGCCCATAGAGGAACTAAGGAAGCACTGTCTTAGTGCTAAATATGGAAGAAAAAAGTTGAGGCTGATCTTTTCTCAGAAAATTCATGCTTAAGCTCATCTTTTAATCTGCTTGAAGGAACTTGGAATTCTTTTTTTACGGTATTTGGATATTTATCCTTGAAGAAGTAACTTAAAACACGGGGAAATTGTTATACAGTAAAACTCACTCCCAAACTTGCATTGGCAAATAACCTGTCTCTCAAGCTAGTTTGGGTTGTGAGTGTATGCACACTCACATAGCGCCCATGAACATGAGGCAGAAACCTAAAGTTAGGACAGAATAAGGTTAGAATTGATGTTGTATGCTGTATTTTCAGAAATGTGGACAATGTTTGGTTTTACTTTTCTATTAAAAGTTGTAAGAGTTAAACAAAGTTTGGTTTACTTTTCTAAGCATGTATAGTTAATCCTTGTATAAAGAGTATACAACAATTTTGGTATAACTTTATAGTTTATACTACTATCAACATGGAATAACTAATCCATGCATAACTTATACATAGATAAAGCATCAAAAGGACAAAAGTGTCCTTGTCTTTTTTTCTAGAAGCCTATGAAAGTCAAGCATCCAAGGTGTAAACTCATTGCTTTTTAGTTTAAAAAAATAAACAAATATTTTAAATGATATCTTGCATATCAAATTTTAGTCCAATAAACCAAACACTCAACGAGAAATAATCCATGCATTACTAATTCATGTAGTATTACTAATTCCTATATTATAATACTTGCATTGCTAATCCCCGTATTGTCTGCTGAAAAGAAATTTGTGTTAAAAGAGAAGAAAAAAAAACTGGCTCAGGGATACTTTGGAAACAGTATAATAATAATTAGCTAAAATTAACCGGTTGCAGAAAACAAGTGTAAGGAAAGTTGACAAATTTTGGGAAAGATCAAAAGTGAAAAAGTAAGCTAATGTTTATGAAACATAAGAGTGTATCAATACCAGGCCATACTAATCTTAATACCTGTTGAAGCTTTCTCCCCTCTTGCAATACAATTCCACTTGTTGGTTTCTGTAGTCTCACGTTATGTTTCATGCTATCTAGTTGTAGAAGATTTACAGCAGAAAGGAACCATGTCACAATGGAAACCTGCAAAGGAGAGTAGAATATTAGATGCCCAGAAAGGAGAGAAATATTACCAGCAATTTGAATATCATAGAAAAGCTCACCAAACACAACATGCGTTTTGTGTGTGGTGGAGGTGGAGAATTTGCGGCACTGATTTCCTCAAGCAATGGCTCCTTAAAATTGAATTCTGCATCCAAAGGAGGGGTTCTGTGCGATGGAAAAGATCCAGCTGTAGGAGTATGACTCATTGATAGAGATCTTGCTGACCTGATAATTCATCAATGAGGGAGCTTCTAATAAAGAGGTATACAAATATATTTTATCATTGTGGGCAACTTAAGTAAAAGTCTGACTGCTATGTGCTTTACTGCTTTAACAAAAGTAGGCTATATAAGAATGGAATTTTAATTGTCAAATATGATGCAGTGCATTGAGAATGATTCAACTGAAAACCAGCAAAGATGCATCAAATCTCTGTAACTAGGTCGTTATGGACGAAGATGCAAAGTATGTGAAGTCTAGTCACAAGAAACAGTAAGCAATTACTATGTGATTTTTCAAACCGGAGGTTTATGAATTCTTTTGTATCTTCTGAAAGTGGTTATCATACCTTCCTGACATAAGAAAAGAACAAAGGCAGACTTTACATTCTTAATTAAATAGGAAAATATAGTTGGTTGGACTCTATTTGCAACTCAGTTATAAGCTTATCAGGAGCTGTTTTTTGTTTTGGACTCCAAATGTTTCAAAGAAGAGAAACCAACTAAAGAGAATAGCTCTTAAATGTGCTATGGCAATATAATATTCACATTCACATAACATATCAGGCTGTTTGAAAGGCTTCTGGAGAGCAATCACCCACATGTAGTATAAATCTCCTCCAGAGGACACAATAGGAACGCGACCAGGAAGAGAAATTGGTGAGCTTTGAGAAAATCCAGATCTCGAAGACATTCTTCTGCTTTTTGACTCATCTACTCCATGATCATGCACACTTTTCTTCTCGAAGTCCCCACTCTCACTAACCTTGCATTCACATTGAGAGGACAAGCATCATCCAAAAGTAATCTTAGCATAATCTAAGAACAAAAAAATCTCTGCATAGCTGGTACACTAAAGAACAAAAAACATAAATTTAATGCTTATTATAAGGTTATTCCAAAAGTTCCAAGAATCCAAACTCAGACAAAAGGTTAACTTGGAAAACTAGTATTTAGTTAGTTAGCTATGATTGGATATTTAGCTGAAATAAGCCTCAAAATGGCACTCATATATCTCTTTGAGTAAGTGCACTAGTAGCCGGAAACAGTCTCTCATCCCTTCCAGGGGAGGGGCAAGGCTGCGTACATACTACCTTTCCCACACCCCACTTGTGAGATTATACTGGGGTGGTGTTGTTGTTGTAAGTGCACTAGTAGCCCATGAACTTTATCTGGCAAACACACTGACCCTTTAACTATTTTTAGGAGCAAAATTGACCTTCAACTTAGTCCGAACACTTACATTAGATTCAATTAAAATTATCTAATATAGAGAATTATTAAAGGCATTTAAGAATTTAATAAGTTGTTGATAAAATTTCTTACTACTGCATTTCCTTGAATTCAACATGCTTTAAAACATACTTAACAAAAAGATAAGATTTATTCTCTTCATCTTATTTAGTTTGCATCCAAACATTCTTAAATTAACAATTCACAACAAAATTTAATGGAAACCAAAGAAGCGATATGATTAATACGCTTCAACAGTTCAGGGTCATCCTTGCTCATAAAAATATTTGAAAGGTTATATTTCTTTTAGAAGTAGTTAAAGGTTTAAATCTCTAAACCCCTTACCACTACATATTAATCAATTCTTAGCTACAGAAGCAGTTTCCTAAGGTGTCAAAAGGCCTCGGGAAAAGCTAAGTGGCACATCTTGTGGCTTTTAACTTCCTTTGGAACTCATATTACCTGTTTAAGTTTGAAGTGTGAAATTAAAAATATACTGAGATGGGTCATACTGCAATACTGCGTTGTGGGTTAGGTAGCGTGATACATAATAGAGCCACTAGTAAAGATTTGGGAAATTAAAAATGCTTGACCTTGTTGGTTATAAACTTAAAGGTCGCTGCTTTGAAGCCAAAAAAGATGCCAATGCTGGATGATATTGAAGCCATAACTAACTATTCTTTCCTTTTCGGTTTTAGAAGACAATTTCGTACTTGTTTGTTGAGTCTGAATAATCCTTTAGTCAACAGTTGCTAAAAACTGGTGAGCTGACCTTCTCTATGACATTCCACTTAACAAGTTTCAGTTTCTAAGATTCCAAATATGTATTTTGATTGGCTTGTCTATTGCTTTTAAATTCTGTTTTCCCGTTTATCTTCTTGTCATCATTTGCTTTGTGTTGCTAGTCCATTACTTCATATAGCATCTTAAATAAAGTTCAATTTTTTATAACTTTGCGTGCAAAGGTAATTCTAGTAGAAAAAGCTAGCTACATCTTTTGTCAAGTTCATGCGATCAGAGAAAGAACACCAACCGGGCCACAACATTGGATGGTAGTGTCAGATGACTTTGGACCAGGAAGTTATAAACTTAAGGAAGTTGGTAGTTGGTTCAGGAGGACTAAAGGGTAAAGCCACTTGCTCCCTGTTAGTTTGATAGTTAAATAGTAGTAAATAACCTTAATCCCGTATGTATTAGGAGTAGGACATGTATTATATATAAATAGGACATTGTATCATTGTCATAATTAATCAATAAGATTTTTCTCCCATGCATTCTCACATGGTATCAGAGCAACCGTGAGAAATTTATCGCTGTGCATACATTCCAGCAACTCCGGGAAGAGAAAACAGTCAACCGGAAGCCCTTTTTTCCGGGAAAAACAGTCTGTCCGCAAGAATAATACTATTCGTCCGTGTTGTGCAAAAACCAACACCACCGGAAAGTAGATCAGAGCTGGGCGACCAACCCAACAAAAAATCTCCGGCAAAACAGGCTGCACGCACCCCCACGCGCCGCTGGAAGAACTTCTTCGGCGAAGATCCGACACCCATGCACCGGCGCGTGAGGCACTTTCCAGCCATTTTTTGACGACGGTTCTTCAGAACAGTTGGGTCGGCTACTAATTCCGACCCTACCCATCATGTTTTCATTTGATTCCGACCACTTTGAGTTTTTCCGGTGACTACATTGATTTTTTCCGGCAGCTACATGATCTTTCCGGCGTGAACAGTTATCCCCAGAAAATTTCTACTTTTTCCGGCACGATATTATAATGGCATTCGTATAGGAAGCCTTTAACTCACAATCCGTTGGATCTAATGCATTGAATCTCATCCAAATGGTTTCTTTACCGGATTATATTGAGTTCCTTCAGTACAAAGCACGTAAACAGACATCTTCAGGATTAGCCTCCGTTGTTCCAACAAATAGTAGCATGACTTGTGTCTCCCAATCTTCACCTTCTGAGTCTTGGGTTATTGATTCATGTGCATCTGATCATATTTCTGGTAACAAATCTCTTTTCAAGAGTATTTCATATTCTCAATCTCTTCCAACAGTCACAATGGCCAATGGGTCTCAAGCCATGGCAACTGCAATAGGTCAAGCAAGACCAATTCCTTCCTTACCTTTAGACTCTACTCTTTATGCTCCTGGTAGTCCTTTTAATCTCATGGCCGTTAGACGCTTAGCCAAATCCCTTAAATCTGTTGTTTTATTTCTTCATGACCTTGTTTTTATACAGGAACGCAGTATAGGGCGGATCATTGGTACCGGACGTAAATCAAATGGACCTTATTACCTTATCCTTGCAAAATCACATGGACTCGCATCTTGTCTTCCTCCAATAACTTCTCCCGTTATTGATTCACCAGATTTATTACATAAACGGTTAGGACATCCCAGTTTGTCAAAACTTCAGAAAATGGTACCTGGCTTATCTCACTTGTCCACTCTAGAGTGTGAGTCATGTCAGCTCGGTAAGCATACCCGCTCCCATTTCCCGTGGCGTCTCGATAATCGAGCAGAGTCACCTTTTACTTTAGTCCAATCAGATGTTTGGGGTCCTAGTCAGGTTAGTTCTACCTTGGGATTCTGCTACTTTGTCAGTTTCGTTGATGATTTTTCAGGTGCACTTGGATATTTTTGATGAAAAATCGATCCGACTTATTTTCTATTTTTCAGACCTTCCACGCGGAAATTCAGAATCAATTTGGGGTTTCTATCCGCACATTTCGTAGTGATAATGCCCTAGAGTATTTGTCTTCCCCATTTCAGCAGTTTATGAACTCCCATGGGATTATTCATCAAACATCTTGTCCGTACAGATCCCAACAAAATGGGGTAGCTGAAAGAAAGAATAGACATCTTATTGAAACTGCTCGTACCTTACTCATAAAATCTCATGTTCCGTTACGTTTTTGGGGGATGCAGTTCTTACATCTTGTTATCTTATTAATCGTATGCCATCTTCAGATCCAAAATCAAGTTCCATTCTCTGTCCTGTTTCCCCACTTACCTTTGTTCTCTCTTTCACCTCGTGTCTTAGGGAGTACGTGCTTTGTTCATAACCGTACTCCAGGAAAAGATAAGTTAGCTCCCCGTGCTCTTAAGTGCATATTTTTGGGTTACTCAAGAACGCAAAAAGGATATCGATGTTATTCTCCTGACCTTCAGCGATTTCTTATGTCTGCTGATGTTACCTTCTTTGAAACCCAATCATACTTCACAGGTCCAGTTAATCACTTGAGGTGCTACCCGTTCCTTCTTTTGGAGATTCAGTCCCTATCTCCCATTCATCTTCCTCCATAGCTCCACCACTTATAGCTCCAGTGTCACCACCAAGTCCAGTGCCACCACCTAGTCCAGTTCCACCAACTATAGCTCCAGTGCCACCACCTAGTCTAGTTCTACCAATTATAGCTCTAGTGCCACCACCTAGTCTAGTTCAACCTTCTACAGCCCCACTACTCCTGACTTATCATCGTCGTCCGCCCCCAACATCAAGCCTAGCTGATTCACGTCCTACACCTGACCCTGCTAATACTGCGGACTTGTCTCCTCTTAATCAACCGATTGCACTACGAAAAGGTATACGGTCCACACTTAATCCTAATCCTCATTATGTCGGTTTAAGTTACCATTGTCTCTCATCATCCCATTGTGCATTTGTGTCATCTTTGTCCTCTGTTTCCATCCCTAAGTCTACAGGTGAAGCACGGCACTGTCTCATCCTGGATGGCGACAGGCTATGATTGACGAGATGTCTACTTTACATATGAGTGGTACTTGGGAGCTTGTTCCTCTTCCTTCGGGTAAATCGACTGTTGGTTGTCGTTGGGTGTATGCAGTCAAATCTCTGTATTTATCTGGTCGTTTATGTTGACGATATTGTTATTACCGGCAATGATCAGGATGGTATTAGTAAGTTGAAGCAACATCCTTTTCAACACTTTCAGACTAAGGATCTGGGCAGATTAAAGTATTTTCTGGGTATTTAGGTCGCTCAGTCTAGCTCAAGTATTGTGATCTCACAACGGAAGTATGCCTTAGATATTCTTGAGGAGACAGGAATGACAGGTTGTAGACCTGTTGACACTCCGATGGATCCGAATTCTAAACTTCTGCCAGGACAGGGGGAGCCTCTTAGCGATCCTGCAAGATATAGGCGGTTGGTTGGCAAATTAAATTACCTCACAGACTAGACCTGACATTTCCTTTCCTATGAGTTTTGTGAGTCAGTTTATGGATTCTCCCCGTGATAGTCATTGGGATGCAATTATCCGCATTCTTCGGTATATAAAATCAGCTCCAGACAAAGGCTTATTGTTTGAGGATCGAGGTCCTGAGCAGATCGTTGGATACTCAGATGCTGATTGGGCAGGATCACCTTCTGATAAACGGTCTACGTCTGGATATTGTGTCTTAGGAGGAGGAAATTTGGTGTCTTGGAAGAGCAAGAAACAGAATATGGTTGCTCGGTATAGTGCAGTAACAGAATATCGAGCAATGTCTATGGCGACATGTGAGCTAATTTGGATCAAACAGTTGCTCAGGGAGTTGAAATTTGGTGAGATTAGTTAGATGGGACTTGTGTGTGATAATCAAGTTGCTCTTCATATTGCGTCAAATCCAGTGTTCCATGAGAGAACTAAACACATCGAAATTAACTGTCACTTTGTTAGAGAAAAGATACTCTCGGGAGATATTGCTACAAAATTTGTGAAGTCGAATGATCGGCTTGCTAATATTTTCACCAAGTCCCTCACTGGTCCTCTTATTAGTTATATATGTAACAAGCTCGGTATATATGATTTATATGCACCAGCTTGAGGGGGAGTGTAAGTTTGATAGTTAAATAACCCTAATCCCATATGTATTAGGAGTAGAACATGTATTATATATAAATAGGGCTCATTGTATCATTGTCATAATTAATCAATAAGATTTTTCTCCCGTGCATTCTCACACTCCATGATTGGCTTGCCATGGTATATGTTAGTGCTTCACTGTGCAAAAACCAAACAACAACAATAATAACTACGCCTTAATGCCAAACAAGTTTGGGCCGGCTATATCAATTAATATTGTCCAAGTCACTCCATTTAAGCTTATCTTAGCTAATATCAATTAAAATAAAATGTACTAGAAGTTCTTTATATTTAGACAGGCATATAAATCTCTAGATTGTAATAATACTAGAGAAATTTGGGAGCATGGATAACTAGGTTGCAGAACACATTGCTTCAAACATGTTCTTGGGAATAATAAAGAGAATCATTCCCCATATCTCTTCTTTCTCCTCTCTTTACACCTTTAACAACTAAATAAGTAATCTCCACCAAATACACAGCTATTGTCTTCATGACAGACATAATAAAAGCATTATTTTATATGTTTTATTAACTCAGTAGTAGCAACCTTCTGACTTGGAAAAGAAACAAGCAATCCACAGACAGAGAGATAAAAAGGAAAGAAAATATTTAACATATTGGCATTATAAGAAGCAAGAAAGAAATTCCTTACTTCATGCCATGTTCTGTAGGATTCTAGTCGCGGATAGATATGGGCATAATACAATGTTTGTGAAGTGAGAATAAGTGTTGTCACCGTGTACAGCTGCCGTATATAAAAGTAGAATTTCATTCTGTCAAAGACTTGCATAGAATAATTACCCCAGCATAACAGAGAGCAATGATTTAGACTACAGAAAATTTGTTACCATTGCCATGTAGTACTGGGTTGGAAGCTGTAAGGAAAAAGTATCAGTTAGCTTACAGCATCATATTTCTAGTTAACATGCAGCACATTCCACTACCTAGCAATTATCACAGAGAGAGCAGACAAGAGAAGAGAGAGGAGAGAGAGACCCAAATCTCTTATTGACTCAGGCAAATTTGAAGCACTTACTACTGCAAAGGGATTACATAAACAACATTTCATTTCTCGTATTGGTAACACAATGAAGATATATAATAAAGTTACAACTGCCACAAGATAAACGAGCTTACATTTATACGTAACCTTAGCCAGTTAGATCCTCCAAAAGTCAAACTAATGAAGGACGCCTAGTTCCTAACATACAAACACTGAAGAGAAATATGAGAAAACAAAATCAATTTCAAAGCGTAACAATCAGCTAATATGAGAAATAAGTGTTGTGAATCTGCTTTAATAATATGAGTAAACACTCAAATCTGCTTTAATAAGAGTTAGCATGTGAATCCAGAAAATTTACCATAATTAGTCTATTGTGTGTATCTGTACCCTTTTCAGCTCACCACAAAGCTACATTTATATTGGTAGATCAGCTTTGGCATCCAGAAAACAATGAGATTGAGCAAGCATTTTTATATTTACTACCAGGATTACAATGAAGAAACTGTTTTTGAACTTTCTATTCCATTGTGTTAATTTGTTAATTGGTCCAACCTTATTAACTTGTATGGACACTGATTCATCTGTAATAAAGCTTACACTGCAAGTTGTGAGGCCGTATTCTATTGAGCCAATACCTTTACACAAATTAAATCACAAGCATGCCAACAAAAAGAAAGAGCACAATCTGTAGTTTCTTTAGTGCTAAAGGGTGAAGCAGTGAGTGAAACTATAATAATGGAACCACATGTTCAACCCTATGCCTCTGTACCAAGAAAATAAGTCAAATAATCCAACTTCATTGATACTATGCCGCATTACTTCAATATCAAATCCCTGATTAATTTAGAAGAAAGAAATTGTTTTCTCAAATTTATTTAGACATAGAAGTACAGGCCTGAACAGAACGACATACAAGCACAAAGGATGAAGGCGCATCTATTTTAAGTACGGTAACATCCACGTGAAGCTCATAGTTTCAGTGAAAATATATGGAGAGGCGGAAGTGAAAAGTATGAATTAAGTTCAAATGCAATGGATTTCTGCAGCCTGGAAGCAAATGAATGATGTACCGTGGCTGGTTCTAGCATGCAACCAAAAAGGTTGAAAAGATCCCTGCAGAGAAAATAAAATGCAAAAAAGCAAATTTCAGTTACTAGTACTGATCTAAAAAATGAACCACTCAAGACACCTCAATACAAATACCTACAAGATTTTCTATAACCGAGAAGAGACAGAAAGCCAAAACTAGCAAGCAGAATTGTAACTAATATAAATACAAAGCTTTGTAGTTTGTACTAATTGAAAGCGGTCTTTTACTGATCTGCATTCAAGAAAGCTTAACAAATATGTTGGAGAAAGATGTTCAAAGTTCATACTGCAGAAGTGTAACACCTGAAAGATGTAGGGATTAAGAGCTCCATAGTATAATATGGCAAAAGTGCATGGCCACTGCAGAAAACATTCTGCTACTCACCCAACAATCCAAGCGAAGAGGAAAAAAAAAGAGAGGCCCTCAGTGGATTTCTGCTTGTAATTAGTAATGATTTGGGGTATCTCTGCAACCCCCCAACTCACAACACTAATCAATCCCAAAGCCAATGAGACTGTAGCCATTGAAGACGAACTTCCCAGGTTTAACATCTCGCCCATAAACAGAGAGTTTCACTCGTGTACCTACACACCACATATGTGTATATATGTTACTATTAACTTTCTAGCTCTAACCGCCAAGAGCAAAATCCTTTTTTTTTTTATATAAAATCCATGAATAAAGAAAAATTAAGAACTGTTTTACTCACTTGTTCCAATTTATATGATAATATTTTCTTATTAAGCCGTTTAAGAAAGAATGACATTTTTGATAAAAATTGTACTTTAAATGATACTGAAATACTTTAAACTCCAAGTTTCAAAAGTTTCTTCCCCATTCCCTTTCGTGCGAATTCCCAGCAGCAAATTCAAAACTTTTGGGGCCCTATCTATGACTCCATATATTTTTGACTCTATATATGTGGGCATGTGATATCTATAAGTGTTCCCCCACCCGGTTACAGCATTCCTTTCTATTGCACCTAAAATATCTATTTCTACTAATATTTCATGTGCTTCTATTTATGTTTGTTATGGAGCTACATTGCAACAAATCTTCTTTTTCTACAGCACTACTTCTATATCTTTGTTTCTTTCTTAAAGTTCGTCCACTCAAACTATCTCACATAAATTGGAACTCGGAAAGTAATAATCTATAATAGCATAAACCTATGCTAAGAAACAAATTCTTATCAATTAGCGTAAAGTCCGCAATCATGATAGTTTAAAGTAAGAAAATATTAATAAGTAATATTTAAGAACCTCTTTACAGTTATTTATATATTCCAATTTAGCAAAAATTCAAGTGACGTATACGCATAGAAGCGAAACGAATAATATCCGTCATTTATTAGAATTGGAGGTGAAAGAAGTTTCATAAATGCACATGTGCTTGGTTTACGACAATACTTAAAAGAATGTAGATATTGAGAATGATAAGCTAAAAAACTTACAGTGATAATGCTACTCTAAGAGTACAAGTGAACTCATGCAGGCATTAGGCAACGACAATGGGAAGGAGCGTAATGAGTAGTGTGTAAAGAGAGAGAGAAGAGAGAATGGGTGGTGGTGGTTTTTGCTGGTTTGCGGCAGTTTAGCGTTCGGCGTTATGCTGCGCTTGAGTTGGCGTAACGAGAAGGACGTCTTAAGCCATGCTCACCGATTTTAACATTTTGATGTAACCCTCACCCACATAGTTTAGGGGTCGGGGCTAGGGGACCCATAAGGGATTGGGAGGGGCTCAAGTTTTCTGACTAACGACTAGCCCAACTTTTGGTCCACCTGGCAGATGAACGAGTCGGGAATCAAAATGTTGTTATTTTGGATTCAAAATATACAAATAGGTGTAAAAAAGAAAAAATTACCATACTATGTATAACGCCAAAAAACCTGGCGTTATATATTAATGGTAACTGCACCGTTAATGTATAGCGCCGGATTTTTTGGCGTCATACTGACACACTGATATAACGCCAGAAAACCTGGCGTTACACCTTTTTTTCCTGGCCCAGCAATAATAGTAGAGTACAATAATTCAAAAGCGTATAGTGCCAACTTATTTGGCGCTATATATGTAAAAAAAAAAAAAAAAAAAATCTTCCCCGCTATCATTAATAGTTATATGGTTTTTTTATAATTGAAATTCATATTTTTTAATAACTTAATTGTAATTACTTACCCATGGGTTCCGGGTTCGATATTTTGAGGCCCAGTGGCACCAAACTATCATTAATAATTATATTTTTTTATAATTTAAATTCATATTTTTTTAATAACTTAATTGTACAAATTACTTACGTATGGGTTCCGGGCTCGATATTTTTGAGGCCCAGTGGCACCAAACTATCATTAATAGTTATTTTTTTTATAATTTAAATTCATATTTTTTAATAATTTGATTGTACAAATTACTTACATATGGCTTCCGGGCTCGATATTTTTTAGGCCCAGTGGCTATATGTTTTCTTTTATAATTGAAATTCATATTTTTTAATAACTTAATTGTGTAAATTATATATATATATATATATATATATATATATAAAAGTTTCGGGCTCCATATTTTGAGGATCGAAATACCAGTATAAGATACTAAAACAAAAGGAATTCTAAGCTAAAATACTACACATTACTACGCTACAAGGCTCTAAATTTTACTACGCTAAAAGGGTCTACGTTTTACTATGCTAAAAAAGTCTAGATTTTACGACGCTAAAAAATAATCTAAACTAAACATAAACAACAAATAAATTTAATTGCAAATAAAACACAAAAGGCATGAAAGCACATATATATAAATGAGAATATTAACAGACAAATTTATTTGACAAGTTTATATTTTTATATAAAATACTAAAATTAAATCCGGATAAATTTAAGATGCTAATTTCGAAAAAAAATACAAACCGAAATAGAACACATACAAATCAAATAATATGCATTATTATAAAAACTTCAACTTAATATAAATCGAAATACCTCGATTTGGAATTTTCCGAAAGCAAATAGATCGAAATTTTGACTCCGAAAGTGTGAATTAACAATAACAAGAAGCTCTACTCGAGTGTGGGACCTACGTTCTTCAAGTTTTATGTGCCTGGGACCCAAAAATTTTATTTTTTTTAATAATGGCGGACAGTTTACAGTGGGGGGACCAAGGGTGGAGTAAAATATTGCTGAAGAAGGCGAACGGTGAAGAAGATGGAGGGTTTTTTATTAAAAAGGTATAACGCCAGGTTTTCTGGCGCTATATCAGTATGTGTCAGTATAACGCCAGAAAACCTGGCGCTATATATTAACAGTGCAATTACCGTTATTATATAGCGCCAGAATATGGTAAAAAAAAAATTGTACCTATTTATAAATTTTGAGTCCAAAATAATAACATTTTGGTTCCGGACTAGCGGATGAACCGCCTGAGGGGTGATTTACAAGAATTGTCTCATAATGGATGATCTTTAAATATTATCCTCGATCTTGAATCTATTTAAGTAACCCCGTGATCTGTGCACGCAATTATTGCTCTTTAGTAATTTTTGTCGTATTCGTAAAATTTATGGTATACTGGTCTTAAAGTGCGCGTGTTACGCGTGTTTTCTGTGTCAATAAGCAAATAATTTTTAAAAGCTCACGTATATATTGTATTAAATAATATCTTATTTATAATAAAAATAAAATGTATAACTTTCTAAAAATGTATATATATTGATCTCAAATCCAACCCAATGAAAGTCCTTAAGTTTTGTAAGAATATCTTACGAAAATTATTGTTATTTTTATGCCTTAATATAGAACAAACAAGTAAAAAAAATTACTTTTATCACAATGACGTTGCCATGTAACTCCTATAAAATTTAATAAGTAAAAAAATATGTTTTAAAAATGACTAATGTTGAATCAATAATTTGTAATACAACAACAACAACCCAGTGAAATCTCATTAGCAGGATCTGGGGAGGGTATTGAGTACGCATGTCTTACCCCTACACTCAGATGGTTTTTAGATGCTCGCCACTGCCCTCAAACTTTATTTACTTTAGTTATTGTCACGCCCCAACCTTGGGAGGTGCGGCCGTGCTCAATCGAGTAAACCCGACTGAGCAAGCTTCTTGAACACTCTCTACCCAACTCACTATGATCAAGAAACCATACTTTCATTTATTTAAACTGTAGGAAAGATCGTACATGCAACATTGTTAGTTCATTTTATATTACAATCCTTAAACCATAGCTAAGTTCCAATATTTCATATAGTTATAGCTTAAAGTAACAAGAGCTTAGAATTATAACATAGTTCGATGACCCATCCAACACCCGTACATAACCCACACAAATGTCTACGGAGCCTCTAAAGATACAAAAGATAGTTATGATAATACCGGCAACAAGGCCCCAACTATACCTCAAAAGTGGTAATTTATAACAAAGATACACTGCACAACCCCTGAAAGAAAAGGGGCTCACCAAGATTGCTGAGAAGAGGATGCTCCGCTACCCACGATCGGTATTGTCTGCTATGGAACCACCTACATCCATTCAAAGATGTAGCGGCCTTAGCAAAAGGGACGTTAGTACCATTGAATAGTACTAGTATGTATAACTAAACATCATCTTGTTAGAAAGAACTATCATATAAGAATAAAGAAATCATAAAGGTCAATCAAAAGCTTTAAACAATTACCACATCATTAAATAAAAGGATCATATAGCTTCCGCATAATTTCCATAGCTTTAGTTTGGGATAGTTAGTACTGTTCATCATCATTCACAATACCACCGTTTTCTTGCATGGATTCCGATCACGACCCGATCGGCTAGATTTACTCATTTGAGATATGTATCTCAATCACAATCTCATTCTCACTTTCCGATTTTAATATTGGCACAATAACACCATGTGCGCGGCATGGCGTCCGATCATGGCCCGATCGGCTAGGCCGTCTTATCAAGATATTTTTTTCTTTTACCATAAATCATCCCATTTAAATCTTTATTTCACATATATCAATTCATCGGCACTTGGGGCCACAATTACCACATCATACTTGGCACAAGGCCACATTTCATAACTCAAACTCTTTTTTCCCACATTTTACATCATTTTCACTTTTAACATTAACCATGCAATTTAAGATAATAGGCACATACAAAAGCAATTCAAGTTGTAAGCATAGAGAGGATTTCACTTAGTTTTGCATAACAATCTTAATTTAAACTTGGCTTGAAATCTAGGAATTTTAGCACATGGTTCCCATTCTTCACACATCTTTGATTTACCAAGAATAATATTTTGAACACATAGAGATGCACATTTCACATATATATTTGCAACACCAATTCATTTGAAATTACACGCAATACATCAATCAAATTTCGGACTTACAACATTTGCATGGATGCCAAAGGAGATCAATTTCTAAGAAGAGGGGATTTTAGCCATACATATCTCAATAGAGATTTCATTAAATTCTTACAAAATTCCGGAACTCTTAGCAACTTCGATCTATTTTTATAGGAATTACAAATTGAACAAAAAAATTAGAGAGATGATCACGATTCTAGCTCATTTGAGTATATTATCAAGCACTAAGTGTGTATTATGATTTTTAGAACTTTTGTGGAAGATTCTATTATTCTACACCCCATTTGTTATATTTTTAGCTCACAATCTCCCCATACCTTTTTTATCATTTATGCATGCAAAATAATCAAGCCCTATACCCATGAACCCACTTGTTAATTACTTATTTTAATAGGTATTTCAAAATCAAAGTTTAGGGCACAAGTTCTTACCTATTAGAATGAAGGCTTAGTAACTTTTCTTCATAATCTTCAAAGATTTGGGTAAAGGTTGAATGGGGAGTTGGTGAAGATCACTTTCTCTCTCTAGAACTCTTTATCTCACTCTGAATGTAGTAGAAAATGGCACAATATGGTCAAATGGGATATTTTTAATGAGATGGGGTTTTAAAAGTTAGAAAATAGGAGCCCTGACTCAATCTGCGGTCATATATGCGACCGCATAACAAATATGCAGCCCGTAAAAGGGACCGCAAAAATGGCCCCCAAGACTTGAACATACTGCTAGGGTATGCGACCAAATTGCGGTCCGCATACCTAATATGCGGCCTTCACAAAAATCACAAGGAGGTTATGCGACGACTATACGGCCCGCATATCGATTATGTGATTGCATAATTGGCTGCATAGTTGTCCTCAAATTAGACAACATTCTACCTCACTCTGCGACAGTTATGCGGCTCGCATTGCTATTATGCGGTCGCATAATGGGCCGCAGAAATACACTCTTCTGAAAAATATTTTTTCTTAATTTTTTAATGTATCGATAAATTTCTAACAGATATTCCTAACTTGGCACTACGATGTTTTGAGTTTTTGAGTAAAAATTTCACGGGGCCTTACAGTTACTTACTAAGTTGGCGTACTCAGGTTACTTTATGCACCTTGTGTGCAGATCCAGGTGCCCGAGCATCAGAGTGAGAGCTTCCAGCCCTCTTAGAGTTGTATCCGGAGATTGCAAGGTAGCTGCACGGCGTTCGAAGCCCTACCTTCCTCCTTCCTATCTTAGTATTTTGTTATTTTTAGACTTATTATGTATTATTCAGACAGTGTTAGGTTGTACTTAGAGGCTCATGACTAGTGACACCAGATACGGGCTGTGTTAGCATATTTGGTATCAGTTTTCGCATATTTCTGTTGGTTTATATATTACATATGAAGAATTTGAGACTTAAACAGTTTAGAAATAAATGAAGTTATAAAAGGAAATTTGATGTGGTAAATGTTAGGTTGGGTTGCCTAGTACTATGATAGGCGCCATCACGACCAGGGTATTTATGGAAAGATAAGTTGGTATCAGATCCTAGGTTACATAGGTCTCACGGGTCTTGAGCCGGTTTAGCAGAATCTCGTGGATTGGTACGGAGACGTCTGTACTTATCCTCGGGAGGCTGCAGAACCTTTAGAAAAACTTCACATTCTTGAAATTCCTGTCGTGCGAATCTGTTGATTCTAGTACTAAGCTTATGTTATTCTATTCTCTTACAAATGGCGAGGACACATGCTACCAGTTAGGATGGACGACCACTAGTTGGGGCCACTAGAGGTTGAGGTCACTGTCGAGGCCATGTAGGGGCAGGGGTGTAGCCCGTACAGTAGATAGGGAAGCACCTACAGATCCACCAGCCGCCCCAGTTCATGATCGGATTCCAGTGGGTGATGGTCCAGCGGGACCAGCTCAGGCAGCCGCTGTGCCTATTGTCATTCCGGGTCTTCAGGAGACCTTGGCTCAAATCTTGACTGTGTGCACTAGTCTTGCTCAGGCGGTCACAGTTTCTACTACCGCAACCACTTCTCAGGCTGGGGGAGGCACTGAGACTCCTTCCACCTGCACACCCGAGCAGGTTGTTCAGGGACTGCAAACACCGGAGGCACCACCAGCCTGGCCGGTTGCACTTCTCAGGGTTTTATAGTACCAGTTATGCCTGAGGACGAGCAGCATTGATTGGAGAGGTTTGGTAGACTTCAGCCTCCGACTTTCAGTGGTACATAGGGCGAGGATGCCCAAGGCTTTTTGGACAAGTGTTAGAGGATTCCTCACACTGTGGGTATTCTAGAGACCAGCGGGGTAGCATTTACTACTTTTTAGTTTTCTGGTGCCTTTACTTGGTGGGATGCATATGAGAGGCGTAGGCTTATTGATGCAGCGCCCTTTACCTGACAACAGTTCTTCGTTCTCTTTTTGGAGAAGTATGTGCCACAGTCTCGCAGAGAGGAGCTGCGAAGGCAGTTCGAGCAGTTGCATCCGGGAGAGATGATAGTGATGCAGTATTAGATGAGATTTCCAAAGTTAGCTCGTCATGTTATTTGGTTGGTTCCTACGGATATATAGAGGATTAGGAGGTTCGTGGATGGCCTCACATATCAGCTTCGCATTCTCATGACCAGAGAGAGTATGCCCGATTCTACCTTTGAGTAGGTTGTTGCTATTGCTCGATAGATTAAGTCAGTTCATCGTCAGGAGCGATATGAGAGGGAGGCCGAGAGGTCTCGGACATCTGGTAGTTTTGGTAGAGCTTCTTCAAGGGGTCAGTTTCAGCACGACAGAGGTCGCCCATTCATGCATGCTCAGCCAGCTCGCCCAGTTCATGGTGGGGCATCTATATGCCATGGCTCTCACGGTTCTGATTAGGGCCATTCATCACTAAGTGCCCTACCTGCCCAGAGTTCATCTCGTCCTCCATCGGTTCAGGGTTCTTCTATGCCAGGTCCCTCTACTGGTCATTTCGGTGCCAGGGGTTCCCTTCAGTCCCTATTCCTCGCACTAGAGAGTTGTTATGAGTGTGGAGAGTTTGGACATATAGGAGGCAGTATCCTCATCTTCTCGAGGGTCCATCTCAGCAGAGGAGTCAGCCCTCGATTTCAGCCCCAATTACTTCACCACCCACTCAGTCAGCCAGGGGTGGGGGTCAGTCAGCCAGGGGTTGCCCAAGAGGGAGAGGTTGATTGGGTGGTGGTCAGGCCCATTTCTATGCACTCCCAGCCAGACCAGATGTTACTGCCTCAGATGTTGTGACTACATGTATCGTTTTAGTCTGCCACAGAGATGCCTATGTATTATTTGATCCTTGTTCCACTTTTTTCATATGTGTTATCATATTTTGCTCGTTATTTGGATATGCTCCGTGAGTCTCTTGCTTTATCTGTTCGTGTATCTACTCTAGTGGGTGATACTATTGTGATAGACCGGGTATACAGGTCATGTGTGGTGTCCATTGGGGGTCTGGAGTCCCGAGTGGATCTTTTGTTGCTTTGTATGGTGGATTTCGATGTGATTTTAGGTATGGATTGGTTATCTCCTTGTCGTTCTATATTGGACTGTCATGCTTAGACATTGAGGTTGGCTATACAGGGTGTGCCACAGATTGAGTGGCGAGGTTCGACTAATTTTGTCCCCAGTAAGGTGATTTCATTTCTGAAGGCCCAGCGGATGGTTGGGAAGGGTTGTCTTTCATACTTAGCCTTCGTGAGGGATGTCAGTGCAGAGACTCCCAGTATTGATTTTGTTCCTATAATGAGGGATTTTCCCGATGTGTTACCTACAGACCTGCCAGGCATGCCACCAGATAGAGATATTGATTTTGGCATTGATTTGGTGCCGGACACTCAGCCCATTTCTCTTCCACCGTGTCGTATGGCACCAGTGGAGTTAAAGGAGTTGAAGGAGCAGCTTCAGGAACTCCTTGATAAGGGGTCATTTGGTCTAGTGTGTCGCCTTGGGTGCACCTGTCCTATTTGTGAAGAAAAAGGACGTCACTATGAGGATGTGTACTGATTACAGGAATCTGAACAAGGTTACACTTAAGAATAAGTATCCTTTGCCTCGTATTGATGATTTGTTTGACCAGCTTCAGGGAGTGAGGGTGTTCTCCAAGGTTGATCTCCATTCAGGGTATCACCAGTTGAAGATAAGGGACTCGGATATTCTTAAGACAGCTTTCAAGACCCGATATGGTCATTATGAGTTCCTTGTGATGCCTTTTGGGCTGACCAATGCCCCAGAAACGTTCATGCATTTGATGAACAACATGTTTTGGCCTTATCTTGACTCGTTCGTGATTGTTTTCATTGATGACATTCTGGTGTACTCGCATAGTCAGGAAGATCACGCAGAGCATTTGACAGTTGTGTTGCATAGACTGGGGGAGGAGAAGCTTTATGCAAAGTTCTCCAAGTGTGAGTTTTGGCTCAGTTCAGTGGCTTTCTTGGGCCACGTGTTGTCCAGTGAGGGTATTCAGGTTGATCTGAAGAAGATAGAGGTGGTTCAGAGTTAGCCTAGACCGTCATCAGCTACAGAGATTCACAACTTTCTTGGATTGGCATGTTATTACCGTCGATTCGTTCAGGGATTTTCATCTATTGCATCGCCCTTGACCAAATTGACTCAAAAGGCTGCTTTATTTAGGTGGTCGAATGAGTGTGAGGCGAGCTTTCAGAAGCTCAAGACTGCCTTGACCACAGCTCCAGTGTTAGTTTTGCCATCAGCTTCAGGTTTAGTTTTGCCATCAGCTTCAGGTTCATATACAGTGTATTGTGATGCTTCGAGGGTTGGTATTGGGTGTGTGTTGATGCATAAGGATAGAGTTATTGCTTATGCTTCTCATCAGTTGAAGCCCCATGAGAAAAACTGCCCTGTTCATGATATAGAGTTGCTGCCATTGTCCACGCGTTGAAGATTTGGAGGCATTATTTGTATGTTGTGTCTTGTGAGGTGTTTACTGATCATCGTAGCCTCCAGAATTTGTTCAAGAAAAAGGATCTCAATTTGAGGCAGCGGAGAAGGTTGGAGCTTCTAAAGGATTATGATATTACTATCTTGTGCCATCCGGGGAAGGCCAATGTAGTGGCCGATGCTTTGAGTAGGAAGGCGGTGAGTATGGGGAGTTTAGCATATATTCATGTTGGGCAGAGACCTCTTGTAGTTGATGTGTAACACCCTGTACATTCGGACTAGGCGTGGATATGTTAAATGGGCATTAATTTCATATTTTAGGCATATGAAATCCTAGAAGGATGATTATTGGTGGAAATAGTTGTTTCGGAATCAAAATGGAGAGTGAGGTGCAAAAGATTCGACAAAATCGACTAAGTTTATAAAAGGCCCGTCTTCCAGCAGCAGTTAGTGAAAATGTGTAAGGAATTTGGGAAAAAATAAAAAATAAAAGTTGTAGGCCTTTGAAAAGTTTTCAAATGATATATTATGTAGCCCGAACGGATCTCTGTGCAAAACGTTATGTGCGTTCTACAGAACAATTTACAATATGCACTTCCTGAGCGTGCCCTGACCGCAGTCGCGCACCTGTGGCAGTGTTACTACTATTTTGCATGGTCACATGCACGGTCAGGCCTATAGGTGCATGGTGGAACACATGGGTGGTCATTTTAAATCCCTACTTCTTCCCTCACAGCCCCAAAACATAAAAACTTGCTCTAGGAAGGGGAGCTCTCAAAAACCTAACTCCTTAAAGGTCCCTCCACCACCCAAGGTAAGTTCTAATGGTGGTTCTAAGTTAATTTCAATTTTCCAACATCTTATTAATATGGGCAAACCCTCCATATCATTAGATATTCGATTGGGACATCATTGTCGAAAGAAGAAACCCTAGAACTCGAATTTAAGAGGATTGAACTTCAAAAAGGTCTTCACCCTCTAATTGATTCTAGCATATGATTATTGATTATAGACTCTAGTTCATGAGATATGATTTGATGGGTTTGATAGAAAAGCATAAACGATTATAGGTTTTGCTTATTGTTGATTATTGATTAAGGGTGTTGTTTATCTTATGGATGAAGAAGAATGATATTGATTATAACAAACTTGAGATTTTAGAATTTATCTAGGATCAAGAGAATGACTTGAGACTGAAAGCACTGACAGTCTATAAATATTGAAAGACAGTAGAGTAATGATAATACTCCGAAAGGACTGGGACTCACCAAATAGCTTGTACTAGAGTAACAACTAGACAGAGTCACATGCTTTTTATATTAAGCAATATGCTTTTTATATTAAGCAAAGTGATATACTGGAGTATCAACTAGACAGAGTCACATTTTTTATATTAAGCAATGGTGCATGCTTTTTATATTAAGCAAAGTCATATACTAGAGTAACAACTAGACAGAGTCACATGCTTTTTATATTAAGAAATGTTAGCTCCAAATATGTTTCAGAATTGTATTAGTATTTTCGCACATTAATATATATTATCCAAACTTTGTGTATACCAGTATGTGTTAGTTTATCTTTCGGATTCAGTATGTTATGATATCACATGTTGATTCAGCCAGCCAGTTCGTTCACTTGGTCACATGTAGTCAAGCACCGAGTGTCGTGTTATTCAATTTTCTTATTGGGTAAACCGTTAACCCGTTAAGAATTTTTATATTTATACTTTTACCCATATATATATATATATATATATATATATATATATATATATATATATATATATATATATATATATATAAATCTAAATGATTAAATCCCTTATAGTTCTCAATAGGATTGTCGTTTGTCCGTAGCTAATATTGACATGAAGAGATTTTTTAACTCAAATTTGGTAAGGTTCGTTTTGCTGTCGTATATGGATTATGGTGAATGGTAAGTTGAATGGGAAAATTATTACTTTTTATATATAATATATGAAATCTTAAACATTATAAGTAAAATTAATTTTTAGCTTGTCACATCACTAAAGTTCGTCTCCATCAATATTGTATAAAAATAACAAGTAAAAGATAGTTTCCTTAACATTAGAAGTACTTTACATTATACAGTGGATAAATTTGTAACAAACTGAAAGATTTTTCGTAAATTTTAGACATACTATTTCAGTACGTAGAGATGATTATACTATTACAACTGTCTTATTATGAATATATTCCTATTCCAGTACGTACTGAAGTTTTGTTGTCCTCTTTCCGTCTTGTATTTCTATTTCTGCTGGGGATAGGACTATTCTCACTTTGCTAAGCTGTTTGAATTATGCATTTGACCATTTGGTATTGATTATTCAATTTTTTTATTTGTTTAGCCAATAAACCGTCCGTTAACCACCAATAATTGTCAATCTGATACCAATCCGCCCGTTATCTTATTGGATGGCTAGCATATTACTATTTTTATAACCCGATAACCAATAAGCTGAACCGTTAAGCGTAATTATCCGCCCGATTCGCCTAATAAGCACCTCTAATTAGAGAATAACCTTATCATAAAGTACAAAAGCAGTTATCATGTCTGATGGCTATCAATTTACCTTAGTTACCAGTTATATAATCTTTCAGTTAGCAAGTTAATGGTTATTCAGTATGCCAGTTATTAGTTATTCGGTTACCAGATCTCCAATGTTCAGTGTATAATAATTCTGGTGTCTGGTGAGTATACAATGATGCCTATGGGTGCTAAAAGAAAATGTAAGTAACAGTGATCATAGCAAAATCTTCGCATATTTTAGGTTCGTATTAAGACCAAGACTCACCGGATGATGCAGGAAGTGAATTATCAGATGATGGTATACTTTGAAAGATAAGTTTGTGCATGGTAGTGTATTCGTATGTGTTTTACCTCCTATAATAACTCTATTTAATTCTTGAAAATGGAGCCACAAGTTGGATGATGATAGTTCAGATGTCAGACCTTAACATTGGTCGCTATAGTTTTGGTAAGAAAAGAGCCTAAGGGTAAAATACCTAGGAGTTAGTAATGTTTGTTATTACCAGGGAACGATTTTAAGTTGTTCATATTTATTCAAATCATAAATAGAAGTACCACATTAGTAAGTTACTATAAAAAGATGATATTGACGTAAGATAAAAGATATGGTAGTTTCCCCTTAGGTTATGTGACTAAATAATTACCCCGAATGTTTATAGTATGATATGATTTTGTATTGTATTGAAATTTTAGAGGTTAGATATCCCAATTTCGTTTAAGACAGATGAATTCCCTAGGTGTGATCCATGCACATAGTTTAGAAGAAAGAAAAAAAAAGATAGTATGCGACTGTATAATAGGGTCAGATGGTGAGGGATTTTAGGAATAATCTTCTGTTTCACTTTATTTATACAAAGCAGGAGAAGAAAATATGATGTTAGCAGGTGTTAGTAAAAGGATAGTGAGTAAGTTTTGAGTAGATACAACAAGTTAGCAATTTCAGCAAAGTTAGTAGGAGTAAAATTTGATCCACTTAGCCAGGTTAACTATAGTGAGTGGATGACAATTTGAAATACCGAATGCATGTTAGAACCTAAAGAGTTTAAGTTAAACCCAAAGTATAGTGGCAGTGGCAAAAACAATTAGCTAGCTGTAAGAGCACAAACTATAGAAGAATAGCCTTTAGGAATTATCGTAATATGGTTTCTCCAGGATTGACAGTGTGAGCAGGGTTAAATTATTAAGATTGTGTATGATAGTTGTGAATACATTAGCTTTCCATTAAGTGAATAATTTAGTTTTTCCTATTAAGAAAGTTTTCTCAGAAGTAAGTTGGAAGATGAGTCATCATTGACGTAGAGTGCAAAGAATTGCAGAAAATAAGGAAAGTTATTTAGATCCCAAGAAAAAGAGAAGGATCCATAAGTATAAGACCTTTGGTCTAAGGGGTGATGTGAAATTTTTCAGCAAGTCCGGTTAGAGATTTGAAACAGGAATAGTTAGCATGGGATATGAAAAAGAAAATCAGTTTGATAATGAGGGAAAATTATATAACTACCACAGGGAGTATGCCTAGCATGTGTAAGAAACACAAAGTGAGTAAAATGATCACCGATCTTAGTTTTTGATGATAAAGTGATCACAGAAAAGTAATAAAATCATGCCTATTTATGTGTCACGAGGGTAGTGCCATTGCACGAGACTCTAGGCTTTGGAGTACTGGTCAAAGACTTAGCTCACAATAATTTTATAAGTGTTTTCAGGAATTGCTTGAGAAGATAAAGTGTGGGAAGTATAACTCATGATTGAGGTAGATAAGAGAACTCTGGTGAAAGAAGTTCACCAGCCAAGATGGGAGTTGGACTTCGGACTTCGAAGATGATGGAGTTGTTGTCTAGAAAAAGGCTTGTCCCCCCTTAATAGTCAAAGAAAAGGAGATGTTGTAGTCCAAAGAGGAGATTCACAAGTATAAAACGGTGGCTTTTGAATAAGGGGAAGATGATGGTACTTTGAGGTACCAAGACAGATTGTGTGTTACAGACATAGATGGACTTAAAGAGAGAAGATCATGTTAGAAGACCATAATTCCAAGTGTTCTTTCCATCCAGGTTCCTCAAATATGCATCATGACGAAGGACATTTATTGGTTGAACGACATGAAAAAGAACATCGCAGACTTTATGGCCAATTGTCCGAATTGTCACCAACTGAAAGTCTAGCAGCAAAAAGCCTAGTGTTTTATCACAGAATAAACATATTTTGAGTGGAGATGGTAAATATGAAATTTATAACAGGATTATCTTGCTCATTTTAAAAGCATGATTTGATTGGATGATTGTAAATCGACTTACCAAGTCAGCACACTTCTTGCCAGTAAAAACTACAGATCCAGTAGAAGATTATACCAAGTTGCTCATTCAGAAAATCGTCTGATTGCATGGGACTCCGTTTCCCATCATTTGGGATTGTAGTTCTCAGTTTAAAATGAACTTTCAGAAGTTCTTTTAGAAATAATTAAGCACAAGTATTTCATCCTTAGAAAGATGGCCAGGAAGAGCACATTATTCAAACAGTTGAGGATATGTCCTTGATGTTAAAGTAATTGGGATGATCACATGCCTCTCATTGACCTTGCTAATAATAACATATACCATTCTAGTATCAAGATGGCACGTGTGAGACTCTATATGCGCGAAGGTGTAGATCGCCAGTTCGTGGTTGTAAGTTGGTGAAGAGGAGTTGTTGGGATCGAATATGGTCTATCAGACTATGGAGAAAGTTAAGTTGATTCAAGAGTTTGAAGATATCTCAGAGCCGCCAAAAGTCCTATTCAAACGTGTGGCATAATGACCTAGAGTTATAGGTAAAGGTTTCGCCTACGAAAGGCGTCATGAGATTTGGGAAGAATGGGAAGCATAGTCCCTGCTATATTGGGCCATATAGAATCTTGCAAAGGATCAATCAATTAGCTTATGAGTTGGAGTTGCCACCAGAATTAGTGGTGGTACAACCATTATTTCACGTGTCATGTCATAACATTAAAGTTTCCAATACTCAGGTACTCATGTTAGTTCAGTACTCAGATACTCATGCCAGTTCAATACTCAGACATTCATGCCAACTTAGTACCCAAATTACTCAAATATTTGTGCCAGTTAAGTTTTCATATACCTACGTTAGCTCAGTATTCATGTATCCACGGTAGATCAATATTCATTCAATGCAGTAGTCATTCAGCTCAGTATCTCAACATTTCAGTTATCATGTATTCATTCAGTTTAGTATGCAAGTGTTAATGAAAGTTCATGTTTCCACCAAACCCGTTTAAGGTTCGGAGTTAGCATACGTTACTGTTAGGATAATCATTCGAGGACGAATGATCCCAAGGGGGAGATAAGGTAAAACCCCGTACATTCGGACTGGGTGGGGATATGTTAAATGGGTATTAATTTTATATTATAGACATATGAAGTCCTAGAGAGATGATTTTTCATGGAAATAGTTGTTTCAGAATCAAGATGGAGAGTGAGGTGCATAAGATTCGACAAAATCGATTAAGTTTACAAAAGGTCCATCTTCCAGCAGCAGTTAATGAACATTTGTAAGAAATTTGGGAAAACTTAAAAGATGAAAGCTATAGGCCTTTGAAATATCTTTCCAATGATATATTATATATCCCGAACGGATCTCTGTGTAAAAAGTTATATACGTTTTACAGAACAGTGTGCAATATGCGCGCCCTGAGCGTGCCCCGACCGCGGCCGCGCACTTGTTGCAGTGTTATTGCCATTTTATGCGGTCAGGTCTACAGTGCATGGGGGCACACATGGGGATCATTTTAAAGCCCTACTCCATCCTCCACAGCCCCAAAACATAAAAACTTGCTCTAGGAAGGGGATCTCTCAAAAACCTAACTTTTTAAAGGTCCCTCCACCACCCAAAGTAAGTTCTAAAGGTGATTTTAAGTTAATTTTGATTTTCCAACATCTTATTAACATGGTTAAACCTCCATATCATCATATATTCGATTGGGGCATCATTGTCGATAGAAGGAACCCTAGAACTCGAATTCAAGAGGATTAAACTTAAAAAGGTAATGTCTTCACCCTCTAATTGATTCTAGCATTGGATTAATGATTATAGACTCTAGTTCATGATATATGAGTTGATGGATTTGATAGAAAAGCATGAACGATTATAGGTTTGACTTGTTGATTGTTGATTATTGGTTAAGGGTGTTGTTTATCTTATGGGTGAAGAAGAATGACATTGATTATAAGAAATTTGAGATTTTAGAATGTATCTAGGATCAAGAGAATGGCTTGAGACTGAAAGCACCGACAGTCTATAAATGTTGAAAGACTGTAAAGTAATGATAATACCCCGAAAGAACTGGGACTCGCCAAATAGCTTGTACGAGAATCCTAGCGCTCTAAATCGTCAACCTGTAAGTCATTACCTGCATCGCGAGATGCAAGCCCAGGAAAAAGAGACGTCAGTACATTTGAATTGTACTGGTATGTAAAAGCAACTCAAAGAAAGAACTGTAAATACTGAAATTGAAACTGAACTGATAACTGATAATTGAACAAAGGAAGTAAGGATGTGAATACTCACTCTTGTGAATAATAAACCACCTGTTTATTTGAATAAATAAAATGCGGCTGCATGCCCAATATATATATGCACAAGCTGCGGTCGCGAGCTCAGTATACATATACATAACTGTAGCCTCATGCCTAAATATGCATAAATCATAAAATGTAGCCTCAGGCCCAAAGATGCATAAAGCATAAACTGCAGCCTCATACCTAATATATATGTGCATAAGCTGCAGCCTCGGGCTCAAGTATACATATACATAACTGCGGACTCGGGCCCAAAGATGCATAATGTCACACCCCGAACCCGGGGAGGTGTGGCTGACACCCGGTGCCATAGTGACCTGAGCGAACCACTTTGTTACTCATTCATTCCTTTTATAACTATCATGGGCCAACATGGCCACAACTCATTGTTGATACCTAATTTTTCCCACATATACTTTTAAAATGCATATATACTTCTAAAATAGTGCATATGCATCCTCACTTGGTTTTAAGACATATACAAGAATTTTTCATAATTTTCATAATTTAAAAGAGTTTTAAATCAATTTATTTCTATATTTTACTATATAAATGTTCGTTAATTGCATCACAAATTATTATCATCATTTACACCCAGATTAGATTTTAAATACTTGTCACGACCCCAAATACCGGTCGTGATGGTGCCTATCCCATTGCTAGGCAAGCCAGACCAACTATCAAACCACAACCCTTTTTCATTTTGATAAATCATTTGCTAACACGGTTTAATTATCGATTATCATAATAAGTGGTTAAAACAGCAAGGTAGATATGCGGAAGTCAACAAAATATGAAAGACTACACACCCCACACTGATCTGGTGCCACGAATTTAAAGCCTCTAATACAAGTCTGAACAACCTACTCATAGATAGTCTAGAAATGCATAAAAGTAATAAGATAGAAGGGAGAAATTAGGGTTACGGATGCCATGCAGCTACCTCGAAATCCCCCGCAAATGCCAGAAAACAGCTGAAAGCTCTCACTCGACCGCTCGGGCACCTGGATCTGCACACAAGGTTCAGGGAGTAACGTGAGTACGCCAACTCAGTAAGTAACTAAAGTAAATAAGTTCTGAAAGCAGTGACGAGCAGTTCAAAAAAATATAAATTCAAATTCATTTCTGTCTAAAAATCCTCATTTCCAGTTTAAAATATTAAATTTAGATACTTAGCAAAATATTCCACGGAGACTTATTCAAAGGAGAGTGAAAATAGTGAAAACATCATAACAGGGCCCCTTGGCAGGAATCACTCAAAATATAGCCCCTCGGGCAACCTCTCAGTCACTCGTGACTCAACTCTCGTCACACAATACTTACTATCAGCACTCGGCTCAATATTATCTCATAATAATAAAATTCATAAAAACTGAGGCGGCGCACAACCCGGTTCATATATATTTATAGTCGACTATGCTCATTGGGGGTGTGCAGACTCCGGAGGGGCTCCTACAGCCCAAGCGTCATATCGCTGCGGCGTGCAACCCGATCCATATAAATATCGCTGCTGCGTGCAGCCCGATCCATATATATACACATATAATATCCTCACCATAAGGTTCTCAACCTCTCTCAGTCATTAGCCTCACGGGCATCACAACAGAAATTACGGAGCTCAGCCCAAACAGTCCTCACAATCGGACTAGAATGATAAAACCAGGTTTAAACATTTAACAGGTAAAAACATGACTGAGGATATGTTTTTAACAAGTAAAGTGAGGAAAACAGTTAAAATTCCCCAAAGGGTTTCTACAGATCGGCACGAGGCCCCAAAAATGGCATAAAGCCCATAATTCAGTATAAGGATCCAAAATCCAGAATAATATAACATTTTCAAATAAAATACGCGGCTTAATAGTCGCTACGGGACGTGCCAAGTCACAATCCCTGCTGGTGCACGCCCACACGCTCATTACCTAGCATTTGCATTACCGTATCTGTCAAAACAAGTCAAATACTGGGACTTTGTACCCTCAGTTCCAGATTTACAATGGTTACTAACCTCAAACTGGTGAAAATACTACTCTACGACGCCTTTGCCTCTCGAATCGGCCTCCACTTGTGTCGAATCTAGTCAAAATCAGAATGAATACGTCACAATATGCTAAGGGAACAAAGCCCAAACAAAAACAATCGAAAAATACCAAAAATCCCGAAATTAGCAAAACCCGAGCCCCGGGCCCACTTCTCAAAACTCAAAATTTTTTATACCAATAGGTTCCTTATCTCCCCACGAGTCTATGCATATAAAGAACTCCAAAATTGGAGTCCAACTGACCCCTCAAATCCCCCATTAAAGGCCTCTTAAACTCAAGCCCTACTCCTCAATTTTTAGCCCTTTAATCCCCTTAATTACAACCTTAATTCATGAACTTCTACCATAGGAATGTGTTTTAAGTCCAAAATCCTTACCTCAACGAAGTCTCTTTGATTTCTCTCCTCAAAATCGCCCAAAGCTCCCAATTCTGAGTTCAAAAATGGTTAAACCCTTCAAAAATCGCGAAGGGAGAAATATATACATTCTGCCCAGTCCTTTTTGCATTTGTGGTTCCATAACCGCTTCTGCGTTACTACATAAGCGGTCATTCGTCCGCTTCTGCAAAAATTCATTAATCGAGCCCAAACCGTATCTGCAGCCCTCTTGTCGCAGGTGCGGGTCCTCTATTGTAACTGCGATCCCAAACACTTTCTTCCAAAGCCACTTCTGCGGCTCCTCTCATGCACGTGCGGCACCTCACCTGCGGTCCCCAAACCGCAGGTACGAAAACACGAGAAGCAGCAAACTTCAGCAGCTGAAATTACACTTCGACTCTTCCGTTAACCATCCGAAATCACCTCGAGGCCCCCGGGACCCATCCAAAAGAACAAACATAACCCAATACCTTATTCAAACATGTTCCAATCATCACAACACCTCAAACAATATCAAATCTACCAAATCACATCGAATTCAAGCCTGAGCTTCTAAATTCTTCCGAAATACGCTTTTGATCAACAACCCAACCAAACCACCTCCAAATGACCTAAAATTTTACACACACAATCGAATGACATAACGAAGCTACTGCAACTCTCGAAATTCCATTTCGATCCCTATATAAAAATCTCGCATATCAACCGGAAATCGCCAAAATCTCAACTTCGCCTATTCAAGCCTAAATCTTCTCTACACCACCAAAACCCATTCTGATCGCGCTCCTACGTCATAAATCACCTACCGAAGCTAACCGAACCATCGAAACTCACATCTGAGCCCTCTAACACATAAGTCAACATCCAGTTGACTTTTCCAACTTTAGCCTTCTTAAAAGAGACTAAGTGTCTCAAACTTCACCAAAACCAATCCGGATACAATCCAACCAACCCGATACCTCAAAACACAAATGAACAAAAGCAAATAGGAGAATAAATAGGGAAAATGGACCGGTAACTCATGAGACAACAGGTCGGGTTGTCAGATCCTCCCCAACTAAAATAAATGTTCGTCCTCGAACGAGTCAAGAAACATACCTGAAGCCTTAAATAGGTGAGGATATATGCTATGCATCTCCCACTCGATCTCCCTGGTAGCCTCCTCCACGGGCCGACCTCTCCACTGCACCTTCACTGAAGCTATATCCTTTGACCTCAACTTCCAAACCTGACGCTCCAAAATAGTTGCTGGCTCCATATCATCAGTCAAATCATCCTCCAACTCCACCGTGTTGAAATCCAGAACATGAGACGGATCTCCAATATACTTTCGGAGCATTGAAACATGGAAAACCGGATGAACACTCGACAAGATGAGTGGCAAAGCAAGCTCATAAGCCACCTCCCCAATCCTCCGAAGTACCTCAAAAGGCCCAATGAACTAGGGACTCAACTTCCCTTTCTTTCCGAATCTCATAACACCCTTCGTGGGCGAAACCTTCAACAGGACCTTCTTACCAACCATGTAGGACACATCTCGAACCTTTCTGTCACCATAACTCTTTTGCCTCGGCATGCGCTGTACGAAGTCTCTCCTGTATCACCTTCACCTTATCTAAGGCACCCTAAACCAAATCTATCCCTAATAACCTAGCCTCACCGGGCTAGAACCAACCAACTGGACATCTACACTGCCTTCCATACAAAGCCTCATATGGAGCCATCTGAATACTCGACTGGTAGCTATTTTTATAAGCAAACTCTGAAAGCGGTAGAAACTGATCCCATCACCCTTCGAAATCAATAACACAAACGCATAGCATATCCTCCAATATCTGAATGGTGCGCTCAGACTGTCCATCTATCTGAGGGTGAAAAGTTGTGCTCAACTGTACCTGAGTACCCAACTCTCGCTGAACAGACTTCCAAATCTGGGAAGTAAACTGAGTGCCCCGATTTGAAATGATAGAAACTGGGCCACCATGCAACCGAACAATCTCCCGAATATATATCTCTGCCAGCCGCTCTGAAGAATAAGTAGTACAGATAGGAATGAAGTGCACGGACTTGGTCAGCCTATCCATAATCACCCAAATAGCATCGCACTTCTTTGAGTCCGAGGGAGTCAAACTACAAAATCCATAGGGATTCTCTCCTACTTCCACTTAGGAATAACCATCTACTGAAGCAAGCCACCCAGTCTCTGATGCTCATATTTCACCTGCTGACAATTGAGACATCGAGCTACAAATCCCATAATATCTTTCTTCATTCTCCGCCACCAATAATGCTATCTAAGATCCTGATACATCTTCGCGGCTCCTGGATGAATAGAATACCGTGAGCTATGGGCCTTCTCCAGAATCAGCTTCCGAATCCCATGTACATTGGGCATACAAATCCGGCCCTGCATCCTCAATACCCTATCATATCCAATTGTCATATCTCTGAAATCTTCATACCGAATTATATCTCTAAGGACGAGCAAATATGGATCATCATACTGGCGCTCTCTGATGTGCTCATATAGGGAAGACGAGTAACCACACAAGTCAACAACCAACTGGGCTCTGAAATATCCAACCTCACGACTGATTGGCTAAAGCCTGAACATCAACCTCAAGAGGTCTCTCCCTAATTGGAATATATGCCAAACTCTCCATACTCACTGACTTTCGGCTCAAAGCGTCGGCCACCACATTGGCCTTCCCCAGATGGTACAATATAGTGATGTCATAATCCTTAAGCAACTCCAACCACCTCCGCTGCCTCAAATTGAGATCCTTTTGCTTGAACAAATGCCGAAGACTGCGATGATCAGTGAATACCTCACAAGATACACCATACAAGTAATGCCTCCAAATCACCAACACGTGAACTATGGTAGCCAACTCCAAATCATGGACGAGGTAGTTCTTCTGATGGGGCTTCAACTAGCGAGAAGCATATGCAATAACTCTACCCTCCTGCATCAATACACAACCAATCCCTACTCTCGAAGCATCACAATACACTGTATATGAACCTGAAGCTAATGGCAAAACCAACACTGGAGCTGGGGTCAAAGCTGTCTTAAGCTTCTGAAAGCTCTCCTCACACTCGTCCAACCATACAAATGAAGCACCCTTTTGAGTCAACTTGGTCAAGGGTGATGCGATGGATGAGAATCCCTGAACAAACCAGCGATAATAGCCTACCAAACCCAGAAAACTACGAATCTCTATGGCTGAGGATGGTCTGGGCCATCCAGGAACCGCCTCTATCTTTTTTGGGTCAACCTGAATACCCTCACTAGACACCACATGCCCCAAGAACGCCATTGAACTGAGCCAAAACTCCCACTTGGAGAACTTTGCATAGAGTTTCTCCTCCCTCAATCTCTGCAACACCACTTTCAAATGCTCCGCGTGATCTTCCTGAGTACACAAATATACCAGGATATCATCAATGAAAACTATGACAAATGAGTCAAGATAGGACCGGAAGATGTTGTTCATCAGATGCATGAATGCTGCTGGGGCATTGGTAAGCCCAAAAGACCATATCTAGTCCTGAAGGTTGTCTTAAGAATATCCGAATCCCTGATTTTCAACTAGTGATAACCCGAACGGAGATCAATCTTGGAGAATACCCTTGCTCCCTGAAGCTAGTTGAATAAATCATCAATGCGAGGCAGAGGATACTTGTTCTTAACTGTTACTTTGTTCTATTGCCTATAATCAATGCACATTCTAATGGTGCCATCATTCTTCTTCACAAACAGAACCGGATCACCCCAAGGTGACACACTAGGCTGAATGAACCCCTTATTTAGGAGTTCCTGAAGCTGCTCCTTTAACTCCTTCAGCTCCGCTGGTTCCATACGATACGGCAGAATAGAAATGGGCTGAGTGCCTGGCACCAGGTCAATACCAAAATCAATATACCTGTCCGGTGGCATCCCCGACAGGTCTGTAGGAAAAACATCAGGGAAGTCCCTCATAACTGGAACAGAATCAATACTGGGAGCCTCAGATCCGACATCCCTCACAAAGGCAAGATACGAGAGACAACCCTTCCCAACCATATGCTGGGATTTCAAGAAAGAGTTCACTCTACTAGGAACATAATCAGTCACACCTCACCACTCGATCCGTGGTACACCTGGCATAGCAAAAGTGACTATTTGGCACCAGAATAACGTGACACGGAGATAGCAAATCCATGCCTAGAATGACATCAAAATCCATGATACTCAATAATAAAAGATCAACTCGGGTCTCCAGACCCCCAATAATTACCACACACGAGCGCTACACACGGTCTACAATAACTGTATTGCCCACCAAGGTAGATACATGAACAGGTAAAGTAAGAATCTCACAGGTCATACCCAAATAACAAGCAAAGTACGATGAACCATAAGAATAGGTGGAACCGGGATAAAATAATACAGAGGCATCTCTGTGGCAGACTGAAATAATACCTGAAATGACAGCATCAGAGGCAATGGCATCGGATATACCTAGCATAGCATAAAAATAGGCCTAACTGCCCCCCGATCGAACTCCCCCTCTAGGCAACCCCTGGCCGACTAATCCCTACCCCTAGCTGGCTAGGTGGGTGGTGGAGCAACTGGAGTTGAAGCTGATGACTGGCCCTTCTGCTGGGATGAACTAGCAACACGGTAGGGACACTACCTCCTCATATGTCCAAACTCCTCGCACTCATAGCAACTCCCCGGTGCCGGAGATGGGGACTGAAGGGAATCCCTCGCACCAGAGTGACTAGCAGATGCATTTGGCATAGAAGAGCCCTGAACAGATGGAGCACAGGATGAGCTCTGAGCTGGAAGGGCATTAAGTGATGAATGGCCCTAGTGTGAACTGTGGGAACCATGACTCGATGATGCTCCACGATAATCTAAGCGATCAAACTGACCATGTCGGAACTTTCGGCTTCTGCCGTGCTGAAACTGGACCCTCGAAGGAGCACCACTGTAGCTACCAGATCCTCGAGGCGTCTTGGCCTCCCTCTCCTCTCACTCCTGGCGACGGATACACTCAATCTCCCTGGAAATATCCACAACCTCCTCGAATGTATCACCAGTCAGCCTCTGCCTAGTCATGAGAATACGGAGCTGGTATGTGAGTCCATCAACAAACCTCCTGATCCTCTCTTGATCTGTGGGAACCAACCAAACTGCATGTCGGGCTAACTCAGAGAATCGCATCTCATACTGCATCACCGTTATCTTACCCTGATGCAGATGCTCAAACTGCCTACGCAACTCATCTCGACGCGAATTTGGTACATACTTCTCTAAAAAGAGAATAAAGAACTGCTGCCATGTAAGGGGCGCTGCTCCAACAGGCCTACACCTCCCACCAAGTGAAGGCATCCCCAGAAAATTGAAAGGTGGTAAATGCCACACCACTAGTCTCTAGAATCCCTAATGTACGAAGCATCCTCTAGCACTTATCCAAGAACCCCTGGGTGTCCTCACCCTCTACACCGCTGAATGTCGGAGGCTAGAGCCTACCAAACCTCTAAACTCGACGCTGCTCATCATCCGGCATAACTGGTACTATGAACTCTTGAGCTGGTGCAACCGGCTGGGCTGGAGGTGCCCCTGGTGTTTGGAGTTCCTACACAACCTGATCAGGTGTGCGAGCAGCGGGGTCTGAATCTCTCCCCGATCTGTGAAGTAGTTGCGGTCGTAGTAGCTGAGACCGCCTAAGCCAAACCGGTACATACTGATAATATCATAGCTAAAGCCTCCTGAAGGTCTGGAATTATAATAGGCACAGTCGGTGCCTAAGCTGGTGCCGCTGTAGTATCCACAACTGGGACCTGGTCTTGAACTGCGGTAGCTGCTGGATCTACAGGTGTTGCCTCCGCTGCTCTGTCCCTACCGCGACCACGATCGCGACCACGACCGCGTCCTCGGCCTCTAGTGGCCGCAACTAATGGCACTGGTGGTCGTCCACCCTGTCCGGTAGCGCGTGTCCTCAACTTCTATGAGAGAATAACACAACAGAAGTTTAGTATTCGGATCAACAAACTCGCACGATCAGAATTTCAAGAATGTGAAGTTTTTCTAAAGGTTCTGCAGCCTCTCGAGGATAAATACAGACGTCTCCGTACCGATCCGCGAGACTCTACTAAACCGGCTCATGACTTGCGAGACCTATGTAACCTAGGCTCTGATACCAACTTCTCACGACCACAAATACCGGTCATGATGGCGCCTATACCATTGCTAGGCAAGCCAGACCAACTATAATAGATCATTCACAAACACGGTTTAATTACTGATTATCATAATAACTGGTTAAAATAGAAAGGTAGATATACGGAAGTCAACAAAATATGAAAGACTACACAGCCCACACTGATCTGGTATCATGAGTCTAGAGCCTCTAATACAAGTCTAAACAACCTATTACATAGATAGTCTAGAAATACGGAAAAGTAATAAGATAGAAGGGAGAAATAAGGGCTGCAGATGCCATGCAGCTACCTCGAAATCCTCGGCAAATGCTGGAAAATAGCTAAAAGCTCTCACTCGGCTGCTCGGGCACTCGGATCTGCACACAAGGTGCAGGGAGTAACGTGAGTATGCCAACTCAGTAAGTAACTAAAATAAATAAGTACTTAAAGCAGTGACAAGCAGTTCAGAAGCATATAACTTCGAATTCATTTCTGTCTAAAAATCCTCATTTGTAGTTTAAAATATTAAATTCAGATACTTAGCAAAATATTCCACAGAGGCTTATTCAAAGGAGAGAGAAAACAGTGAAAACATCATAACAGGGTCCCTTGGCAGGAATTACTCAAAATATATCCCCTCGGGCAGCCTCTCTGTCATTCGTGACTCAACTATCGTCACACAATACTCACTATCAGCACTCGGCTCAGTATTATCTCATAATAATAGAATTCATAATAACCGCTATGGCGCGCAACCCGATCCATATATATTTATAGTCGACTATGCTCACTGGGGGTGTGCAGACTCCGGAGGGGCTCCTACAACCCAAGCGCCATATCGTTGCGGCATGCAGCCCAATCCAATACATATATCGTTGCGGCATGCAGATCGATTCATATAAATATTATTGCGGCGTGCAACCTAATCCATATATATACATATAACATCCTCACTATAAGGTTCTCAACATCTCCCAGTCATTAGCCTCACAGCCTCTCGGGCATCACAACAGAAATTATGGAACTCAACCCAAACATTCCTCACAATAAGAGTAGAATGATAAAACCAGTTTTAAATTTTTAACAGGTAAAAACATGACTAAGGATATGTTTTAACCAAGTAAAGTGAGGAAAATAGTTAAAATGCCCCTGAGGGTTTTTACAGATCGGCACGAGGCCCCAAACATGGCATAAAGCCCACAATTCAGTATAAGGATCCAAAATCTAGAATAATATAACATTTTCAAATAAAATACGCATCTTGATAGTCGCTACAGGATGGGCCAAGTCACAATCCCTACCGGTGCATGCCCACACGCTCGTCACCTAGCATGTGCGTTACTGTGTCTGGCAAAACAAGTCAAATACCGGGGTTTTGTACCCTCAGTTCCAGATTTACCATGGTTACTTACCTCAAATCGGTAAAAATACTACTCCACGATGCCTTTGCCTCTCGAATCGGCCTCCAATCGTGTTGAATCTAGTCAAAATCAGAACGAATACGTCACAATATGCTAAGGGAACAAAGCTAAAGCTAAAACAATCGAGAATACCAAAATTCCCGAAATTAACAAAACTCGAGCCCCAGACCAACTTCTCTAAACTCAGATATTTTTATACCAATAGGTTCTTTATCTCCCCACGAGTCTATGCATATAGAGAACACCAAAATCGAAGTCCAAATGTCCCCTCAAATCCCCATTAAATGCCTCTTAAACTCAAGACCTAATCCTCCATTTTTAGCCCTCTAATCCCCTTAATTACAACCTTAATTCATGAAATTCTACTATAGGAATGTGTTTTAAGTCCAAAATCCTTATCTCAACGAAGTCTCTTTGATTTCTCTCCTCAAAATCGCCCAAAGCTCCCAATTCCGAGTTCAAAAATGGTTAAACCCTTCAAAAATTGCGAAGGAAGAATTATATACATTCTGCCCAGTCCTTTTTGAATCTGCGGTTCCATAACCGTTTCTGCGTTACCTCATGTGTAATCATTCGTCCACTTCTGCGACTCCCCAGGTGCGGGCCTTCTACCGCATCTGCGATCCCAGACACTTTCTTCCAAACCGCTTCTGCAGTTCCTCTCATGCGCGTGCGGCACCGCACCTGCGGTCCCCAAACCGCAGGTGCGAAAACACCAGAAGCAGCAAACTTCAACAACTGCAATTACACTTCGACTCTTCCGTTAACCATCCAAAATCACCCCGAGGCCCCCGGGACCTCAACCAAAAGCACAAACATAACCCAATACCTTATTTAAACCTATTCCAATCATCACAACACCTCAAACAATATCGAATCTACCAAATCACATCGAATTCAAGCCTAAGTTTCTAAATTCTTCCGAAATACGCTTTTGATCAACAATCCAACCAAACCACCTCCAAATGACCTGAAATTTTACATACACATCCCAAATGATATAACAAAGCTAGTGCAACTCTCGGAATTTCATTCCGATCCCTATATAAAAATCTTACCTATCAACCGAAAATCGCCAAAATCTCAACTTCGCCAATTCAAGCCTAAATCTTCTCTACACCTCCAAAACCCATTCTCATCGCGCTCCTAAGTCATAAATCACCTCCCAAAGCTAACCGAACCATCGAAACTCACATTCGAGACCTCTAACACATAAGTCAACATCCCGTTGACTTTTCCAACTTAAGCCTTCTTAAAAGAGACTAAGTGTCGTTGCAAAATGTGTAATTCTAGCCTTAAAAATGCAAATATATTTATGATAAATATGTTAAAGTATTGTGACGACCCGGCCGGTCGTCTCACGAGTTATCGGTCTGTTTGCAATGACACATTTTGTTCGTACTCATATATATATATATATATATATATATATATATATATATATATATATATATATATATATATATATATATATATATATATCTTTAATTATATTATTTACATAAAAATAACTTTTTATATTTTTATAATGTTAAGTAATTATTTTAAATCTTTTTCATGCACAAATGATATTTTTATTATTTTATTTATTTTATTGGATATTTAAAATCTAGTCCTTTTTCTAATTAATTTCGGACCTACCTAGCCCAGTACATTAACCATCCCAATTACCCTAACCCAATTACCCCAGACCCATACCCGTCCAAATAACCCACTGACCATAATCTCTAATACCTGTTGATCTCAGAAGATCTACGGCTCTCAATCGCCCAACCCTTTTTAATTATACCAAACACACCTAACCTTAAATCATTTCCCCCAATCCACCGTCCTTTAATCCTCTCATCTCCTCACCCCTCACCCTCTCAAACCCTACCCGCCCTCACCATTTCTCCTTCAGTTCTGGCCAGAAATGGAATCATTTCTTGATTGCTTGCCTTATTTGGCCTTACTTCTCTACCTACTATACGTCTTTGATGTTACTTAAACTTATTTGCCTCAAATGGAAAGTGTATCTGCAGAGAATTGAACCAGATCTGGTCTAGAATCTCTTATATTTTAGTTATTCTCGTCCGTGTTCATCCCAATATATGAAAGTATAAATATTTTTCGTATCTTTCAGTTAGGGTTTTGGATCTCTGGTTCAAACCAGATTTTGGTCATTTTTTGTTCTCTTTAATGTTATTATTTACCTTGTTACTCGTCAAATCTATCTTTTTTTGGTTGAATCTTTACTTACCCTAAAACTAAGGTTCAGATCTTTCTAGATCTAAAATGATTTTTAATTTTTTTAGTATTTTTCCTTTAATATTTCAGTATCTCAGTCTCAGTATTTTATAGTTTCTTTATTATTTCGGGCTGATTTTACTTACCCTAAAATATAGGTTTTTTTATTATTCAGAATCGAACAAAATATGGTTCAAGCCCTAATTATTTCCGTTTTTCTACCTATTTTCTACGGTTTTTGATTATTTAATTATTTTATTTTAATTTTTTTGTCTATCTGTCTTTAGCTCTGGCTGTTAATTGCCGACTAATTTACTTACCCCAAATTAGGGTTTTAAAATCTTTGCTAAGATTTCAGCCTTTCCTTTCTTGTATGGTTATGATATTTCCTTATCTCGTTCGATTTACCCGTTCTCATTATTTTCTTACCTTATTTCATCCGTCATTTGAACACTGATTGATTCTGTATAATACTTTCCCTAATTTAAGTAGTACTGGCCTGATTATATGTTGCTAATTAATTAAAATTTGACTTTGATTGATTTTAGAGTTATTCCCATTCCTTATTTGTATAAGACTGATTCATTACCTTATTTATCTACCTAGTTGAGTACTATTTAAACCCCTTCCCCATTCCCCTTTGAACAAGACTCGAACTCTCATATTTCTCACTAAAATTTGAGCTCTCTCCGGTGTTCTGATTTCTATACAAAGTGTCTCTTGATTTTGGCCTGCTGAAAGCCAAGGCCAAGTTATTCTGGGATTTCCCTGTTGTGGCGTACCTGCTTATTTCTACTTAACCTGTATGCCCTAACCTTTGTAAGTTACACACGTACTTTTCTATAAAGGATTTGTGACTGTAAGACCCCGTAAGTTTAACAACCTTGATACCGCTAGATATTGTATTAGTGTGATATTTTCTTTTAAGTAAAGTATTTTAGTAAAAATTTTATAAGTATAATTTTTAATAGTTACTATTATTACTATTTTCGGATATGAAAAATTATACACCTAATATGAGAAAAATTATGAGATTTTCTTTAATGTAAGGATAGAAATTATTTTACCCTCGTTCCAAACAGAAGGAACTATTTTTTTTCATTTTCTTTCCTGTTTCATATTATCTTCCACGTTCACCAAGATAATAGTACTATATATTTTGAATTAATATTTAAACTTTGTATACATTCATTCAAATACCATATCGTAAATAGTGAGACAGAAAAGGAGTAACATATATGTTATGTTAGGTTACTAAAACTACTAGTATAAATTTTTCCTTTTGAAAAATATCAATATATAAAGCTAATAAAAGTTTGACTCATTAGTCTGGTGTGTGATATCATTCTAGACAAAGAAGCAAAATGTCATTAATTTGTTGATGTTCTTCTCAAATGTGAGTTATAATAATTTTTTTTGTTTTAATAGGTTAGTGTGAAGAGATAAATATAGAACACCCTTGGTTTTGCTTGCAAGCTGCTAATAGTATGTAGACTATTAGGCAGCAAGAAAGACAGTCCACGTCTTCACAAATAGATCACACTTGGCTCCATTTCTTAGAGTAAACATGCCACGATCACTTACTATTCATACTTGTAAACTTTTTTTTTTAACTAGAGGAGAAAAAAGGGTAAAATTAAGAAGTTGGAGAAGAAGGTGGTTTGATTGTTTGTATAATGGAAGATGGGGATGTATCAGGTTCTATAGATGAGAATAAAGCCACAAAAATAGTACAAAGAAGTGAAAATATTAACGGTAATGACAAAAATGTGGAGATTTCAGTAGCTACAGTACTGTTTCATATCTCAAAATTTCATACATTACCCTTCACTTACTTCTATCTGAGCTAAATTCATTTTTCTCACTCTATCTACAAGTCAAGGTACTCTCTTTCTTCACATTTTTATGTCTTATTGTGTTTCTCGATACATGATTTGTTTAGATTTAGCTACTTTAATTGGTTTTATTGAGATTGTAGGATTTATTTGTTTCTAAAATTTAAGTCTTTACCTTTTTCTTTACAATTCAGTAGTTGTTTACCTACTGTAGTGAATCCATGAGTGTTATGATTTATTAATTTTGCTGAATTGTTGAAGTGCTAGTACCTAGAGCTGAGTATATTGTACAATACAATAATTGTGTTAAAGAATTGATGGTTACTCCCCTCAATTCAACAATAATAAGTCATTGGAAATTGTTAAAATTGTACAAATAATAAGGAGTGGATTTAGTAACTTTTGCTATATATGTTAAAAATTCCTTTAAATAAGTGCTCTCAGTAAATCAAACAGAATGCGGTAGAAACCCACTTCTGCTATTGATCTTTTTTTTAGGAATTTAAAAGTGTTTGATAAACTTTTATTTTTCAAAGTTTGCTTAGAATATTAATCAGAGGCATAATGGTCTTATGATGTTCCGAGAATTTTTTATTGACGTACTTCTCATGCATTGCATTCATTTATTCATGTGCATGTACACTTGACTCAGATAGTGTTATATTCGCGTATGTTTGTATATGGGATATGGGAAAAAGGTTACGGCATATATACGCATCGCCATCTGATCAGCTGGTATACGATGATGATATTGCCCATAGTAGCTGAAATGATATGATGACTCAGACGACGTTGTAAGCATGTGATTTTTGCCCTACATGAAGATAACTCCTAAAAAATAGACTAAAATAATTTTAATTGATTTTTAGGTATTTGCATGGCATGCATTTTTAACATTTTTAAAAAATCATTAAAAAAAAATAAAAAA